>SCDZ01000761.1:0-43949 GCA_004143845.1 Drosophila lacertosa | reverse complement strand
TTTTATTCAAAAGGGCAATTGGAGACATCTCCCATATATATATATATATATATATATATATATATATATATATATATATATATTTATATATATATATAGCGTAGCGCCTGTCTAGTACGCAGGAGATCGTGAGTTCTCGAATCCCGAGTCGGTGAAGCGTCGGGATAGCGAACAGAACTGGCTGTGTTTATGTGGAACGGGCTTTAGAGTTGATTATGAAACGGCCATCAATCAAAGTGTATTTCCGACAGGGCGACTAGAAGAGTTGTGATACGATATCGGCTAGAGATGTGTAAGTCTTTGGACAATCGAAACGAGCAATAATTTTATTCTCTAATTATGCACCTGTCCAAACCAGAGAGATTCCAATTAAGTCATTCTGCAAAATTTGCCTAACAAGAGCTGACTGGACAAATGGACTCAGTTGATTAATTGAATATCGCTTCTTGCAAAAGCATTAATTAAGCAAAAATCTAAGACAGAATTAGCGAGTTGGAGAAACTGTTTACCAGGCTATTGCTCACAAGATAATTTCAAGCTTATTATATTAGGGCGGAGAGGAGGGTGTAAAGCAAACAAGTAAGAATACTTTCGGCAGCAGAGCCCAGTTGTCCCAAAGATTCTAAACGCCTTTCCTAACATTTAAATTGATGAAACTTCCTAGCGATAAGCTGAACTTTTTGAGTAAAAGGTTTGCTTTTACAAATTTAATAAGTCTTGATAAGAATATACCCAATTTTAATTTTAAAAAATTTGGTTATACGTTCTACCCTGCGTACAAGCCATCTCGCAACAATTACGGCGTCGGAGGAGCTGCGGTATTGGTAAGGAGTACTCTACGTCATTTCCCACGAAGGTTCACTGAGACGCGCACCATTCAAAAGTCAACAAATAAGGTGGCAACCGGCTTGGGAGACATCGACTTTAAAGTCATCTATTGCAGGGGAAGATATTGAGATGGCAGTAGACACGATAACCGGGCAAATAAACACAGCTGCTGCTGCTTCAACTCCTCCATATTCTCTGACACAAGGGAAGCCAGAGAGCTCCTTGCAACAAAAAGGCGTCTACGAAGACGAGCAATCGAGGTCGACTTCTGTGGAATCGGGGATAAAATCAACTACCAAACTTTCTAAGGCAACTTAGAAACGATTTCTTAAGCAAAAGCTGGCCGCCGTGGACTATTTTGTTGACGCAAATTACTCACTGTAGAAATGCACTAAGTCTCTGAAAAGACAACCATTTAGGCAAGTTTCTGTTCGATGCCCTACAGGCTATCTTGCTAGGAATGAGGAAGAACAGGCTAACGGACTTGCACAACATCTACAAACTCGATCCACAACCAACGAATTTGCTACTACGGAAGAGGTCAATAAAAAATAAAACAACCCACAGACACCGTTGCAGATGGCCCTCCCAATAAAGTCAGCTTGGGTTGAAGAGATTGTAAATGTTATAAAATCCCTACCAAAACACATGGATCCAGGGATTGACAGAATCTGCTATGTCACACTCAAGGCCCTCCTAATTTGGGCGATCATCTACTTGGCCATGATATTCAAAGCTATGCTACTAGTGCAGTTTATCCCAAGACAATAGAAAATGGCAGCTATTCTGTTGATACACAAACCAGGCAAGCCGGAAACGGATCCAGAGTCATATTGGCCAATATGCCATCTGCCCTGTCTTTGTAAGAAGAAGCTTATTGCCAACCGTATTAATGCCATCGTGAAGCAAACTAACATCTTGGCGGATCACCAATTCGGCTTTCGAGAGGGCCATGGCACCTTGGAACAGGTCCATAGTTTGGTGGAGCATATTCTACAGACCTTTGACGACCTTGAAAACTTCAACGCAGTATTTATTGATATGCAGCAAGCACTTGATAGGGTCCTGCATGTCGGACTCTTATCGAAAATCAAAAATTCTCTGCCAGCACCTCTTACGGTCATATCATTAAGGACGAGAGTTCAATGAGCCACTCATTCAATGAGAGCAGGAGTTCCGCAGGACGGTCTTCTTGTGCCGCTTCTCTACTCGCTATACACCGCCGATATATCCAGCCCCAGTCTTCAACATATGGAAGCTCCCTCCAAGGCTATTATTGCACCTAATACAGATGACATCGCAGTCATATATAACTCTAAGAGTCCAGTTGAAGCAGCTAATGGTATCCAAATAAAGCAGACTGAAAGGAGTTACTCTTGAGCAGCCGTCGCAAGCCAAGTATCTTGGTATCACGATGGACAAGCGCATAACTCTTGGACTGCACTTAAAAGCGACAGCGCATAAGTGTAATCAAAGGACGCTACAACTACGATGGCTCATTAATAGAAGGAGCACCATGTCGTTAAGTGCAAGAGAGCTATCTATGTGTACTGTATTATCCCAATAGAGCTTTATGGAGTGCAGATTTGGGGGATCGCAGCCAAGTCTAACTACAAACGCATTCAGGTGTTGCAGAACCGTATACTGCGACAAATCGCTAACTGTCCCTGATATGTACGCAGCTCCACACTCCACAGGGATTTAATACTGCATACAGTGAGCAGATAGGAAGACTTAAAAGCCGCTAGAGCGATAAATTGGAGAGGCACTTCAGCTTGCTCGCAAGAGGCCTATTACCTGCTAGACTATTAAGGCGACTATGTCGGCAAGGGTTTGCAAAGACGATTGGACGTCGATGATACTATCCTACTATTGTTTGTACGAATTCTTCACTTAATAATAATAATAATAATATATAATAAAAAAAAATTATTAACGCGTTCAACGTTTGCTATAGCAGAATTTAGAAACCAGTCTATTAAAAAGCTTATAGGTCCAATTGAATAATTACTTCTTCCTTAGCAAAGTTCTTTGAAAAGCCTGCGAAGACCACTGTCTTTCAAAAATCTACATCTGGGATATCCGTTGAAACCAACTAATAAGCTTCAACATAAAATCAATTGACCTTCAAAATGTGCTTAGCTTTATTTTCGGTATACACAACACTACAGAATGGGAGTTGACTAACCAGAAATATAGGACACCCAAAAATATATGTAGATGGATAAAGTTCTAGACTTACTCGCGTCTTACAGGGAAATACTTGGGAATTAATATTAAAAAAAATAGTAATAAACTTAGAATGATATTCTTAGAATACCAATTAAAAGCCCATATAGAACGATAGAAAGATAGAATGTATCTTCACTTATTCCGGTGTGCTGTGTTTTCAGCTGAAGCTTATGCTGCTAGCGGTCATTTTACTTAATATTCTGGGTTAAAGTCCATCAATCAAATAACATCGACAACCACACAGCTTGCAGTTAAAATTCTGTGAGTACACATTAGCAAAGGCGAAAAAACTCTCTAAAAAGTACAAAAACAGTAAATATGTGCGGCATGTCATTACAAATATTTCAACCCCATTGCATTCGTAGATTCTCAAAAACATATATGAAGGAACATAATCACAAACGCACTACACAAGCTGTGTCGATAATAGGCTGGAATAAGATATTAAAATAAATAGTAATAGAATCTAATGTCGAAACACTTTTTTTTTGTTATCCGATATCCTGTATCCTATATCCTGTTGCATACATGCGCCAAATCATTATATCCATTAAATTTTCAATATTATGAAAAACACTTCTTACACTTTAGTCAAGGACGTGGGCCCCAATATAAAAATAAAAAACTGTTGGAATAACTTCTTGACTAAAAGCATTTTCTCTTTAACGTTTTACAATTTTAAAAGTCAATCGAAATGCTTTGAACGACAGCAACTAAACTTGCTTCTTAGTCAGACCCGCTTCTGTTTTATATAAAACAGTTCGGGAAAAATAAAAAAACGAAACAGAATTAAAAAAAAACATAAAGCATCTCTAGAAAACATGGAAGTGGTTATCAAAAATGTATATTAAAGAAAAAGAAAATATATATGTATATATTATCTAGAAAATTGAAATTAAATAAACAAACTTTTGTTGATGGCTCTAGCTATCTAACTGTAGAGAGATACAGAAGGCATAAATGTACATGTATATGTATGTATATATACATGTTGGCTTGTGCCCAAAAAATTGATGAAAATGCTGATTTTCAATAAATATACGTATATGTATATGTAGAGTATTAATGTTCACTCTTTAACTCAATCGCATTTTTTGATTTCTGTCGTCTCTTTTATTCTGAGTATGTTGTGTTTTTTAAGTTAATACAATGAAGCGAACAAAATTTTTCCAAAAACCGGTTTAAAACCTATTCGACCCATTCTAAGGTTGGCCGGTTGTTGTCTTCTTGTCATTCCTAATTAAAAATGCGGGCATTTTATTTTGTTTTTATATGTTTCTGCTCTTATTCCGCGGTGACTTATTGCTTAAAATTATAAACTTATTGCAAACTGGGGAACTTATGAACTATTTGTGCCATTGAAAATAAAACATACTTTTTTTTATCTAGTTTTGCACTTATACTTTCAAAAAGAAACCACGATACTAAATAAGATTTCAACAAAAACTAGACAAGAATGTTGTAGTCGGGTGTGAGCGATTACGCAATACTATGTTTAGAGTCTAATCAGAGCCTTAAGCTGAAACTAACTAAAATTTTGAGAAAATATAGATTTCTGTATTTTGAAGGAGAAGAACCGCAATTGTACATATGGAATTGTAACTTGATTATTCATTTCAATATAAATCATTAAGGAAAGCTAGACAGAACTTTGCCAGCGTAATAGCAATATTATTTTTATTTTTTAATTTTTTGCGCACAACTAAATTTAAATCAATTAAATCATATTCATGCGAGGTTTTAAATTAAGGCCACCAAAAAGTGTGCATTCCAAATAGCATCCCCTTGACATTTCCTTCCTTAATCTCCATGGATTAATAATACACTGCTAAACTTAAAAAATGTTCAATCAAAATATTTAATTGTCTGGTTTTGACTTGTTGAAATATATCTTACCCAACTCAAACGTTTTTATTCATAATTTTTAGTGTAATAGGAATTATCTTTAACCTTGTTAAGTTAAAGCGAATATCTTCTGGTCTGCCTTCATTTTTCCATCTTGGGACTGAAAAGGCAAGAAATATTACTTGCCGCTTCTTCGGACCTCTTTGCTTACTTTTTCCAATCAACATATACCTCCGCCCCCGCTACCAATATTTGAAATCCCTATAACATTGTTTCTTTTAACTCTTTCGCTCATATATTATCTTCTTTCCTCTATAAAATCCATAAAAATATCTGATTCTTTTGGGCCTGACAATATTCCAAGTTGTCTACTCAAAGATTGAAGTGGTTCCCTTCATCCCTTGCTAAAGCTTATAAGCTTATATATTGAAAAGGCCGTCTTTTCAATTCTTTGGAATGAATTGTATATCATTCCTGTCCATAAAAAAGGTGATAAGTCATATATTTAAAATTATGCATTGCTGAATTGTCCGCCATTCCTCAATTATTTAAAAAAATAATTACTATTTCTTTGCAGCATTTCTGCAAATCTCTGACCTCCCTTAACAAAAAAGCACACTTATGTCATTTATACTGAGTTCGGTAAAGCTTTTGACTCTGGAAACCATTCTATTTTAATTTTAAAATTAGACCGTATTGGTTTTCCTCCCTCACTGCTCTCCCGGATTTTATCCTTTTTGAAGGGTAGAACCCAAAGAGCCTTGTTAAGGTTTCATTCCGATTAATTACATCATACTTGCCGACAACTTCCACTATTGTAAACGAAGCTAAGTTAATTAAAGGTTTTATTAAACTTTGGTCGGGGAAAGTTTAATGTTCCATTCACCAGTTAACTTTTATACACATATTTGGTGGCCTCAGTATAAAACTCATCAGGATCCAATAGAGTCCGTTAAAGCAATAATTGATTTTGTTTTTGAACTGTGATACTAATCTTAGATTACCATCGTACTCTAGTAGGCTTTTGGTCCTGAATCTTCCGCCGCTAACGATCCGTAGAAGAATACTTGGTGTTGTATTTCTACACAAGTAAATTGTTGGCGACATAGATTCACCTTTTCTTTTAGGTCGCTTAAACTCTTCCGTCCCCTTTCCCTGTTCTCCTCTGAGATTTCTGTCGATAATTAAAACTTTGCTTTCAACATATCTTCGGTACATCACTGATCACTCTCTGCTAAGCGAAGGGGCATATCTTGCCGGACTGTCTTAATATTCACCCCTCCAGATCGGCATCACTGACAAAACTTGCTGTGAAGAGGGGCATAGCTGGCCGGACATGTTTATATTTTCATTGGTCTTTAAGCAATTAATCTTATACTGTTAACATTTTAGTTTGATTTAGACATGATTTACATTAACTATTTACCATAAGTCAAAAGTTAAGAGAAAATATATATACATATATATATATATGTTCACTCTATAAAAGTGCTGAAAATATAGCGATATAGTATGTTTATCGATATCTTAAGAAAACATTTTCATATTTCAAGAAAAATAGCAAGATTTGTATTAAAATGTGATGCATTAAAGTGAAATAAGGTAATAAGTCTAGCAACTAACTAAAGAAATGTCAATATCTCACAACACACAGTTTCTATTGTCCACCTATTAACCATTTTTCTTTGACCCAACTATTCAATTCAAATATATAATAATACAAATTTTTTTTGTATAACTTTTATCAGCTTGCTAACATAAATACATGATTACTTGCCGTGTGATGTATGAGTTCAAATTAAAGTTTATAAGAAAGCACTATTTGCCAGAACGCCACTTAAATATACTTTTAGCCCAGCTATCGTTACAAACCCATTTCGGTTTCTTTTATGCAATATCTTTAAAGTGTTTCAAATAAGTAAAATATTAATAGCTTATACCTTACCTATACCGAAAAACCAACATATTAATATAGATTGGTATCGATATTAATGAAATGGAGCAACATATAAAAGCATACAATAACTTTCTGACACTGTATATATCTTGATCAGTATATACTAGTGGGATCAGGTGGACTTTGCCTGTCATATACATGTGCACAAGCCTTTTGTACCCTCTTTAAATAATTACAAAGGGCATAGTATAAAAGCAATGCAGACGTTGGGCGAGTAAGAGAAAAAAGCAAGCACATTATTATATTATGTCACTTGGATATGACAATTTGCAAGTAGAGGCGAAGGGTTATCCAATAACGGAGTAATTCACGTGGTGTCGAAAGAGATAAACTTACGTCAAAGCAAAATGTTGCAAAAAGGAAGAATAAAAAAACAGAGGTGCAACAATTGATTAAAACTGCCACAGGTTATGCAACAAAATCTGTGTTAGTTGCATTATTGTTTTATTAATTTATTTTTTTAAACAAGTTTAAAACCAGCAGTTCGTTGCATTGTGACGATATAATAACGAAAAGAATAAGGACAATGCATCATATTTTTTTTATTATACGGGCGCACAACTCACATAGCTACATATATTCGAGACTTGAAATGGGCTTATTTTAAAACTAAAAGAGCTAGATAGACTGACTTTTGTCAAAAAAAAGAAAATGGCAATGTGACAATCCATTAAACGGTGGGGTTTAATAAAAGTTATAAATGCATTACTCGACTTTATCTATATATGTATTTACGTATATGTATTAATGTATAATGTATTTAGATGTGTGTGGGCGTGGCTTGCCTTCATAACAGCTGCATGCACCGCAACAAAATCAACAAACTCAGTTATACGATTGCGCACACTTAAACATAGCCATATACACGCATACAACAAACACACATATTTGTAGCATAATCGTAAATGAAAATCTTTGAGCAGAATTAATTAAGTAAACAATACGAAAATTGTGGAAGTTGCTTTGAATGGGTCCCCAAACGCACCAACACACACACACACACAAACAACACACAGGATGGCAAGCACATGCGGCACACATATGCCTAAAGACAGACATTCTTTCCGTACATGCATAAAGCTATTCGGGACAGCTGTTGATGTTGTTGTTCTTGCAATTACTCATTATTATTATCATTTTGCCTAATGGGCAAAATCGCGCTCATCGTTGTCGATGAGCTAGGCGTGATACTGAATAAAATAGGGCAAAAGACTGAGCAGCTGAATCTTATTGTGCATTTATAATTACACCGTAATTTAATTTAATGATAGAACACACAAAATGACGCGCGCGTAGGAATATAATTTAAGAAAAAAATTTGAACCCTCACATATTGAGCCTGTTGAGGGATCTTCATTCATACGAACTTTGTTAGTTTATTACTCATACTGGGCAATTGTTGAAATTAATTATATAAACTCGTGTCGTATTTAAGGTTTAGGAGTAGTAGTAAGAAGAAGTATTGTACCAGATGTTGTTCCCATTAGATGGAATGAAAAAATGTCGCCAAGCGACTTTGGGTCATAAGATTTTATTTTCTTGGTGTATGCCAAGTTGCTGGGTTTCGGTTAAAACTAAATTTTCTGACTATTTAAAAAGAAAATACCATCACAAATCGATAATATCAGTAAAAAAATAAAATTATTTCAAAGCGCTTTGAAATTCTAAATTAATCCGTTTACTTCTAACTTCATGAATTGTTCGGTAGCGGTATTAAATGTCTACTATAATAATCATCTTATATTAAACTTTAGTTGTGATTTTTCTAGTCTGTCGTTGTCAGTTTCTTAATGTTAGCTAAAAATGTTAACAACCAGCAATACACAAAGCTTTGAAATTAAAGTTTCAGGTTGTGCTTAAACATAGTTTACAATTATTCAGTGAATTTATTGGGAAGAGGTTTAAAAGGGTATAATGGTTTTTACAAATAAATGAAAAATAATCTATTTTAGATCAGTATCAGTAGACGAGTCGAACTAGCCTTGTCGATCTCAGCTTGAAGTTTATTTGGTTAGGTTCGTATTTACCGAACCCAGATCAGGTTCATTTTAATTGATAAAAATTAAGTAGGAACTTTTCATTTGATGTTATACTTAGACTCAAAATGCTTCTTTTAATTTATATAATACATATATCAATATCAAAGTTAGCCATAAACTAAGCCGCTGAGTATGTTCTTCATGTGTGAATACAAGAGTAATAAAATGCTTGTAACGATAGCTGGCTTCAAGGGTATCTGCTAGTCGAATAGTAAGAAAGAACAAAGACTGTTGAATATTAAAACTCATCCAGCCAGAAATCAGATTTGCGTTATCGATCTATACTGAACGATTATATCCTCTCTTATAAAGATCGTTCTACATAAAAACAAGTAAGAGTGCTCCAGTGCTCCGAATGGCTGTCTTACAAATGTTTAAAGCAGCTTGAATTTTTATTTACAAAATCAAATATTCACGCAGATACACATACTCACATAAACATCGTCGCACTTCACTTAGCGACTCCACTATCAAAAATAAGTTCTTGAATAAATTATAAACTAACAGCATGATCATAAAACTTTTATACCGCTTAAAAAAGAGTGTTCAAACCTGTATACAAGACAAAGGGCCTGACTGTAGGATTTGATTGGGTGAAAAGGTCCATAAAATGTTAAATTTTTACCTTGTCATCACACATGTGAAATAGATGAGTTAACAAGAGTATAGTGTGTGAGATTCTTAGAAAAAATAATTATTTTCGATCGGCTTATCTCTCAATTAAAATTTTTGGCATATTTGAGAACTGTTTATATGCATAAACATATATTGTTTTAAAGAAAGATTTATTTATTCATGACTGTATCCAATTTTTAAACTGCACTTACAAATATCATTTATACTTTTTTACCCAATTAGATAATAATATATTGAATAGGATTGTCTGTCAGTACAGTTAAGATGTAAGCGTTTTTAAATACAATTAAAGTGTTTCTGGTTCACATTTTTTATTTATTCCGAACTGCACTAAAGAAACATATTAGTGCTGGAATTTGGAATTGCTTTAGTAAATTATAACTTTACCAAGAGATTTGTTTATCAAGTTTATATTTAGCTTGAAAGCTTAGCAGTCGGACACACAAAGCTTCCGAGACAGTTTTTTTCAGAGAGTTACAATTTTATGTTGGGCTCTAAAACTGAGGTCTTAATTTCGTTTGATTCGATTGCTGCCGCTCCTATGTAAAATATGTTCGTGACTGACCCATAAAAGAGACACTTTTAACTTTCAGTGGATTAATATTGTTTGAATTTTCAGCGTGGATTCGTTTGTTAAATGTATAAAAAAAATTTTGACCTCTGGAATACCAAAAATTAAATATTTTTCTACCATATTGGAGATATAGATTCACCCCACTTTTTCTTTAGTAATTAATGCAGTTTTATGCATTATTTTTCTATTGATCTATAAAATAAAAAGTACAAGGGTATACAAAATAAGTGTAAATTTAATATGATTATCTTAAATCATCCAACTGGAATAAAATATAAATGACTTGCAGATGAAGAATTATAAATTAATTTATATTGTTTTGTATAAAAAATACCTAAATGAATAATAAGATTAAGATATGTTTCTAAAAATATTAATGTTTTTCTTAAACTGACATACATTTTTTAAAGTTTTGGAATTTAAGTAATTGTAAACGTAGGATGAATGGAAAACTGTTCTCTGCGTATTTGAGAAACAAGAAATATTAATTTTCTTAGGTTGTGGCCACTTCTAAGTGTCAAAAACATCATAATGGCCTACATATTATGAAGAGTACCACGAATGCAGCTACATTGTCCCAAAGCCATTAATTTTACGATGAATTGTTTAATTTGTTCAGCTGCCTGTTATATTTTACTAACTCTTGATTGTCTTCTAAAACCCGAAACGGGTATAAGATGGTTGGCCTATACCAGTGCTAACTCAACTCCGCTTCTATGTCAAGATCAGTCAAGTGGCGCAAGTCAGAAAAAGACTCCAACAGACACAGAAAGAGTAAGTAAGAGTGCTCTAGTCGAGACTTGCCTGACTATGGGATACCCCCACAAACACAAATAGATAACAACAAACAAACACAAGCTGTGTGTTTTTTTTTTTGTTTTTGTTAAGTTGTCATACACCCTGGGAAATACAAAAAAAAAACAATTGATGCTAGAATGCTGAAACAAGTTTCTTGCTTGTAAAGTAAATGGAATCGATCTGCCACATCTAGAGTAATACAGCTGTTGATGCTGATCGAAAGTTGTTAGAAGCATTTATTCCGCACCATTAAACCCCTGTTTTACCCATTTTTTAACGAGCAGAGGGTATAAAGAAATTAAACACGAATCCGTTACCAGGTTTACTTTCACTTGTGCAAACACACAGAGTGAGTTAGCTCAAAGAATAAGAGCTCGCGAAGCCGTAAAGCCGTAAAGCTCATTTGATGGCAGCCTCTGCTGTCGGGAGGGTCATTAGCGGCCCTAAACGTGGTGCCGAATGAAGTCAGAGGTAGAATCAACGCTTGGACGTTAGCTACGGGCGGCGATGGCGTCAGTAGCATGTCAGGGGGCAAGCTAAGCGGTCCAATCTGCAGAGTCCGAATCCGAATCTCGTTTCGTGATCTCTAGTACGCTGTCTTTTTAATATGTAAATTGCGACGGGTTTCGCTCTTCTACACTAAAAGAATTCGATGCCGAGCGTTGATGCCATAAATTTGCCATTCTATGGCTTAGACATATTTTTTAAATGTGCTATTATTTATTAATTTTTGTATTGTTTTTTTTTCTGCACAAGTGCTTGCATGCCCAGTCACGGAAATTGGCATCAAAGCTGCCCGCAACAACGGGAGCGACTAAAACAACTAAAACTTCAAACTTGCCATGAACTTACCTTGGTCTGGGCCAGTTTGCTACTGTTCGGCAGCATCTTTGGCTCCGAAGCTCATTTACACAAATGGAATATCTTACAGAAAAGTTTTCGCTATATGCAGGAAACGATGCTGAGCAATAGCTTGGATCGCGCTCATCTCAACTATGGCATCGTGTTCGAATGTCGCACCATGTAAGTACTCCGAGACAAAACATTGTATCTTTCGATTTTTTGATAAACATTTTGCCACATAGCTCCGACATCGATCAAGGCGATGAGGTTCACTTTCATTTGCAGCTCGGTGACTTGAGCGGATTCCGTCGATTAGATGCCAGAAAAAAGCTAGCTTTGTTTTTGCACGGCTGGAACGATCAGGGAAGCAAGGACTGGGTCCAAGAACTGTTATTGAGTAAGTTTAACTGCAAAGCAAGACAACCTGATAAGGTTTTCTGCAAAAAATATACCCAACGCTTAATCAATAAACTCATTTTATATATATTGAAATATTTATTTAAATATATATATATATATATAAATTATACCTTTTGGCAGCCTGGACGCTATTTGATGATGACTACAATGTATGCGTTGTTGATTGGGGCAATCTTTCGCAGAATGACTACAAGAGCGCCTCGATGTCTATATTCGATGTTGGTCTGACAGTGGCCGGCATTATTATTGCCCTAGAGGAGATGAGACCGCGTTACTTCAATCGCAACAATGTCACACTAGCGGGCTATAGTCTCGGCGCCCATGCAGCGGGCTACGCAGGAGCAGTGCTCAATAGTCAAGTGGAACAAATCATTGGACTCGATCCGGCGGGACCACTGTTCACCCTGCCGGCGGCTGTTGACCCGAAGTATCGACTTGATCAAACGGATGCCAAGTTCGTGCAGGTATTACACACCTCAGGCGGCACATTGGGCACAAGTCTTAAGTGTGGCCACGCTGATTTTTACCCGAACGGTGGAAGAGCACCTCAACGGAACTGCCTGATGTTTATGAATCTGCGTGATATGCAAAACACGAGTAAGTAAAAGTGACATGAGGCTCGAAAATTGACCTTTAAGTGTTTCCATTAGATCCCATTGCCTGCAGTCATTCGGCAGCGGCCATTTTCTTTAGGCAGTCAATGGATCCACAATTCCCGTTCGTTGGCGTTCAATGCGACAGCTACCGCGAGTACACAGCTGGCCGTTGCGACAACAATCGACGTGCTCGCTTTGGGATTCACTCGCATCGACGTACTCAAGGTAGTTTTTATTTTGACACCAGCTCCAGCCACCCGTATGTTCAGCGGCAGCGCTCGAAAAACCTTTGGAACTGGATTTGGGAAAGGTCACGGGATCAAAATAGCATTGCCAGCAGACATTTAAGCGAAGAGGCATCATCCAATACATTATCAGAAACTGCTGGCGACCTCTTGAAGCTGCGCTTCCACAGACTTAGTCGGGATCGCGATCGCTGCCAGTTAACATAAAATTAGATATATAAGCAGATATAGAAAGTATTGCGAAACTTGTTCCTAATGCTCATAATTATAAAAGAGCTTAGCCAGGAAATATGGATTCGACCTTCCCATGAGTTCCTCATTTGAAGCAGCTAACGTGTTAATAATAAATTCAAATTATATTGTATGCATACCTATGAATAGGTAACAACAGAATATCCTCAATTGAATTCTGCGAATTCTGCGTGTAGTTGCCAATTAATAGAATACCAACTTAAGAATATAGATCATCATGTGCTTAGATGTTAAGCCACTGTCATGGAAGTAAAGAACATTCAAATATAACTGCAGGACCCTAAATATGGTACATCGAATTTTTACTCCATATAGTAATTTGCATGATGATATTGCTATTGTTCGCCTTTTTGAATTAGAGACAAGTTTCCTCATCGGGAGTGCCCGACTCCATGATACCTTTAAGCCAACGCCAGCTGACGTAACATGCATTCAATATATATTTTTTTACACACGTTTAAATTGCTTCTTTTATCTATTAAAAATTTGGGCCGGTACTTGAATAAAAATTTTGAAATTTATTATGCATTTGGTAACGAATAATCAATTTTATAACATAAGTTCAAGCGTTTAGCTTTTGACGTTTTCGAGATCAGACAAAATTAAACTTTAATCTTTAAATATTATTTTTTTTTTTGTAATAAAAATAAATAAAAAAGTGAAATATGTATAAAAAAATGAATTTATGTAATGCTATAATGATATTTATAATTCATGGCTCTTGTTTTTATATGTCTGCATAAGTTAAGTTGACTGTACTAGCTATCATTACATAATATGTATACATCCTTTTACTTGTTGTAGACATTTGCACAAAACTATTCAACCCTCTTGTTTTCCATTTTAAGAAAGATAGGCGAGTTAGAGTAGGGTCCAACGTACGGCGCAATAATGACATTTGAGCTGTTATTTACAAAACATTTCAATATTGCGACATTTAGACGAAACTGGATTTTCTCACAATTTTTCAAGTTTAAAAATATTTCTTTTTGAGCTATAGATTTTCATTGCTTGCCAGCTTAATGTTAGAGTATCTAAACATCTTTTAAATTGATCTGCTGCGGGACAAACATAAATTTTGTATACAGAGTATAGCAGGGCAAAACATTTAGTGTGCTAAACACTGGTGACTCCTTTTAAAAATCTACGTTAATATTCAAAATGGCAGCAATATCAAGAGTTGAAAGGGGTTGTCAGCCCATCACATAGTACGGCAGCTACACGTGTATATAAAATTATTTAACACTTAATGTGTGGCTGGACTTGGTGGGTCCAGGACCCTAGGACCCGGTCCAAGACCCGGGCCAACACCCAGACTGGTGTCAGGTCCAGTACAAATAAAACGCGCATAACTCATGTGATGTCGACAGCGGCGTTTGCGACGCTGCGCCATAAATTTCAAAGCAGGAAGCAGAAAGCGAAAACAACACCCAACACTCTAGTAAAATGTAACAGAGCAGCAAAAGCAGCAACAAGAACAATCCCACTACAAATATTAACTACCTTTTAGCAGAGGCGTGCCCAATGCGAGGGGCCGACCTGACGTAAAGTTGTAGAAAATTATGTTTTACAATGCGAAAATTGAATTTCAGTTTATTGTTTTCATTTTCATGTACCCAAGCCCATGGCAAATGTGTAAGACGGGTATAATGGTACGCTGGAAACGTAAGTAACAGAGACCTTTGATAAAAAGTTTATCATTTTGTCACCCATTTCATTAATTTCATTAATCTATATAAATAGGTGGTATTTCAATATAAATCTTAGAGACTAAAAGTGCTGCAATCACCACATTTGAAATGTGAAGAATTCGTATGATTTTTCGAAGTTGCTTAGGATTTCATTATTGAAGAATGTGGTGTGTGTGCAC
This sequence comes from Drosophila lacertosa, assembly GCA_004143845.1. Classification (NCBI taxonomy): domain Eukaryota; kingdom Metazoa; phylum Arthropoda; class Insecta; order Diptera; family Drosophilidae; genus Drosophila; species Drosophila lacertosa. Next base: position 28,814 of record SCDZ01000761.1, on the reverse strand, counting down.
TCAATAGGTATGAATGAACTGTGTAAGCCCTAATTGGTATCTTTGAGTCGGGTTCTTCCTATCAAAGCCATCTTGTTTATTTTGTTTTACGATTAACTATAAACTGCAGCCGCAGGTTGCGTATACGCCATGCTCCACCATAACAACAAGAAATGGGGCCAGCATGGGTAAAACTTTGTTGCATGTCAATGACTCTCGAGCATTCTGTATTTGTATGTCGCTTGGTCTCAGCGTGGGTGTAGTGGTTTTGTTGCCATTTTGATTGTAAGGGCACCAACGTTCGATGCCTACTAAATTAACAAAAAAATTTTGAAGATATAAATTTAAAATTTTGAAAATGAGTTCCACGGGCGTACGTCAAACAAACCTAACAGTGACCTGAATTCTATTTATGCATATGTACATGTACATTTATAAAAGACTTTATCCTGACTGACTGCTAGGTAATCGTCGCACACAATCACCAGATGATGGGCAGAAAGCTGAAATTAGATGCTTCCTTTTGGGAAAAAGGAAACTTTTACAGGCTTTTGGGAAATTCAATCTGCTAGTAGGAAAAAACGGAAGTCGACGTTTGTATTAAAATAATGGACTACAGCGCTACCATTTAAGTATGCTTTGGCAATGTAAAAGCAAAAAGCATCAGGTTAAAAAGCAGAAGGATGGTGAGATAAATACCGCTAAAAATTTTCTTGGATAAATATGTATACTCTGAACCTTTTAAAAATGAAAAATAGCATCTTTAGGCCCCATAAAGTATTTGTATATATACATGATTAGGACCTCCAACTAAGTTGATTTAAACTGATTGACTTGATCTTTTCCGCTGCAGTTTTTCGTATTCCATACACAAAACAAACCGATCATGATTCAAAAGTCATAAGTTCAATAGTTGCTTAGCTGGTTAAAGTGCCTGTCTAGTAAGCAAGCAGGAGATCGTGAGTTCGAATCCCGAGTCCAGTGAAGCATCGTCGGGATTGCGACCAGACTCTGCTGTGCTTATGTTATAGACGATGGACTTTAGAGATTATTATTATTTGAACAGAAATTAGTAATCGCTCTCCGACATATATTTATACATATATATGTCTTCAAAACCTAATGGTAATTTAACTGCAATAAATATTCCATTAAATTACGAATTATAAGAGGTTACGAAACGAAACTTCAATATATAAGAGGTTGAAAGCTCGTTGCGTGGCGAAAAAGAATTTAGCGGGGGACAAATTATCGGGACTCGACTGTATGTATTATATTATATATTCGTTATTATTAAGATCGTGCAGTTAAAAGAGAGGTTTTGCTAAGTTTTTTCCAAAATGTTTGTTGTTTCTATTGGAGTCTACTTGGAGAGCTTGACCAATTTCAATTATACCAATAAAAATCTACATTACGGTCGATTTGAGAATAAGTTTCCATTTAGTAATGTTTACGGAAATATAAGCAAATTTATTGTGGTCTCTCGTGAAGAATACTAAAATTATACAGAGCTGGATGAATTTTTAAAGTTATGAAAATGTTGTTAATATAATTCGTCTAACTTGCAATATGTTCAATACCCTTCTTGTATATATATTTGGTATCACCTTGCGGGGCACACCCGACTAGAGGCAGCGAGACCAAATTGAACATTCTATGACAAATCCTCCAAGCGCAGCTTTCAGCTGTAGAAAAAGAAAAAATCTTGGGCCATTTCATTAATATCGGTACAAGGCAATATAGGGACATGATTTTCCTGGCAATACGATAAAAGCCACCACATTAAGTTAACTTAGTACATTTTCACAATACACAAATAGGATTTTTTCCCTACTCCTTTTGGCTGCACTTTTTAAGTCCTGAAAACTTATAAAGATTTAACTTACAGTTTAATGCATGTCGTTGATTGTTGGACTTTGGATGTCTCCTAGGTGGGCACTCCACACCGAAGCATTCATAGTTCTCCTTTTTCGGTTCTCTTATTGTTTTAGCAATTTTTAATTCTATTTTTGTGGTATGCGTTTACCAAAGTGGCAACGTAAATGTGAAAATGGTTTAGGCTCAAACAGACACATGCTCAAAGTGATTTTGCCCCCTTACTCCTTTATGAGTGACCTCACCATCAAATTTACAAAAAATCAACGTGTGCATAAGACAGCTATGAGTTAAAAGATCCCATACTCCATACCAATCTACCTGCGGACTTTCCGAACCAATATTCGGTGTAGTTGGTCGTCGTCTTCCTAACCTGCTCCTGGAAAAGTTAAGTGTTTCTTTAGCTTCATAACGGAAATATTTTAGTTGCTTGTTGCTGCCTGGGCCTTGGCGAAACACGCTTACATATAAACACATTCAAATGCTTCCGGCTATGTATAATAGCTGTACAAGGACGGCCGTCGGGTGTCGGGCTACTGGCTCCTGCCTTGGGCTTGGGCTTGTGTGCAAAAAGCCCTCCACTGGCTGTAAATAACTCGCAGCAGGTGCCGGCATCGTGGCCATCGTTAGCTTTGCAACGCCCTTCTATGCCAAAGCTCGAAAAGGCGGCAAAGTTGCAGGACGATGTGCGTCGTGCTGGCTACAAGGCAACGTTTCTTTTGATTACTTGTCGTGTTGTTCCCCCTCTGTTCAGCCCATTGCCCCCCACCCTCATCGCCCAGCGCACATCCAACGCCTTTCCCAAAGACTTTTGCACCACAATTTGGCTGTAAGTGCAAGTGAGCATGAAAAATGAAATATTAACGCGTTGCCACGTCCCATGGACGCTGTTCTGTGACCAGTGTCCTGCGTCCTGCACTCATTTCAAAAATGCAATTTTCACTAAGAGCGTACATCCGCCAATAGAGCGCCATAGCTACAAAAGTCAGCTCGACAGCACAAAAAAAAATCTAAGCCGCTGCTTTCTCTGCTTTCTCCGACTGCCCATAAGCAGCGTCAATAATAACAACTTGAAAAGCGTTCTTAAGTGCACACCTTTAACGAACTTGATATCGATACGTCTGTGGCTAAGATATCAATAAAAACTTTTTTCACTTGTAATAGTTTGTAATCGAATTATCTTGGCCAAGCTCAAACTTTCAAAGTCAAGATTTGTATCCCCTGAGATTTTCCAGTGCAATTTTTAGCTTCACATTAAAATTTGCGACTTTTTCCTACATTTGTGTGGTTTATCAATGAAAAAGTGATCTTTAATCTTAAATTACATTAAGGCATGACTTTTTAAATTACATGCATTACCTTTCTAATTGGTAATCTGTTATATATAACCCTTGATCTTATATTTATCAAGGATCATATAGGCAGCATTATTTGTTTGTTGAATGAGCTTGTACTTACAAATGGTTGGTCCATTCTATAGAATGCGTTTGACATAGATAATACTTATAACATATTTTATTCAACGTGGTTGGAGATTTGTATATTCCAATTTCCAAAATCTTTTATTCAGCTGGGTCTGTAAATATTCCCAGGTGTATACTTAAATAATGTAGTGATTCCCTTTTTAATACATCTCTTAAATGTGTGTTTTTTTTTATTATGTCTTTTACCACTTTTACCACTAAACTTAACCGATTTTAATAAACATAGGTGGAGTATGTTAAAGCAGGCTCCTACAACTTTAAGTTTACCTTATCAGCTGTATTCAAATTGTTCAAATAAAATTTTTATTGTGATTATTTGTAGAAAGTAATATTTAGTTAGCCATACAATTGACCGCTTTCTTTTGCAACCTATAAAGGTTGATACAAGCCTAATGTTTCTCCTAGATTAATTATAAACAGATCGGTGTTTTCAGAATATCTTCTTAAAATAATAAAGAACATAAATTAAAAATAATAACACAATAATACTTGATAACAACTATTTATATAAATAATGCGTTCATCAGTGCGAAGTGAAGTTTCATCATTAAGGCCTTAGAATCCTTTCGTGTACCTTTTTACTTTTTACTCAGTTACATCCGGACGATGATCCTTAAATATAATACCAGCGAGGCAACAGACGTGCACTACATGACTGCAAAAGTGCCACAATACTTGAAAAAATATTCCGAAAGATTCCCTTTAGATTTTCCCAACAGCGTCTAAGTCGAAGTCCTCACAGGCGATATGTTTATTATGGTTGTGGCGCGTGAAGTGTATCTAAATCACCACAAATCACCCACGAGCATTCGCTTTTTTCTATTAGATTTGAACTAACTCCCGAGTAAACTAATAATTTGCTGAGTACCAACCAGAAGTATAATAAGGCAGCCTTAATCACAGAGGCCAACACCAAGATCCTTCACAAGAAGGTCCGAATATTTCTGGGTACATAGGTGTAGGCCTCTTGTCGAAGAGGCACATATAAACTGTGTTATTATGCCAACTATTCTGAGTGCGCTACCGATAAAACGTACGCCATCTAAGTAGCTAGCTACACCCGTTGGTTGACTGCAACACTTTGTTTGAGGTTATTAGGAATAAGATCTGTTCTAATAAAGTCTCAGGCGAAGACTCTCTTTCCATTTGATTTCACGGCATCCGCTATTAACAAGTACAGATGGAATCGGATGAACGGCGGTTTTTGCGAAGAATAACCTACGCAGGAACACTCCGAAGAAGCGAAGACTTTGAATCTACCTGTGCAGCAACTCTTCGAATCACCACAGGCATAATCAGTTGCCAGTCCTGAAATTCGCCTGCACGCAGGACACAACACTACGAGCCAAAAAAAAAAAAACACCGAAGCAATGAATGGGTTGCACCCAGGCAGCAACATTGCAAGTTAAAGAAGATCCCGTCAGCACCTAAATTTGCGATGTAGTAAAGACATTTAGGCAGAAACACAATGCACCAACAATGTGATCCAGTCAGTAACACTTGGTAGTAAAAAATACATCGACAGCACCCAGGGCGCAACACTACGAGCCAACGAACACATCGGCTCACCCAGGCAGCAATCCGAAGATAAAAAAAAAACAATATCAGATCACCCAGGCACCAACGAAGCAGCTAAGATATTATCACTACCCAATCAGCAACTCTCCGAGGTATTAAAGATAATGACTACGCCGAAGCAGCGGTACAGCAAGGCAACCCACAAAAAAAACACATTCAGTTCTGGATACGCCTCAACTCCAATGTAGTCGCAATCCCTCCTATTAACCCCCATGGCGGCTCCGCAAAGAGTTGTCAATTGGGCCTGTTGTTGTATCTGTTTCGATTAACAATAATAACTTCCTTTTAGTTAATAATCGCAGAGTAAAGTTCTTTTGAACTCAAGTTCAGGCTACTATCAGCACGCCTCGAACAGTGCACCAAAAAACTGATCACGTCCGAAATTTCGTAACATATCAGAATGTAAGAGGGTTTTTGTACAAATTTTGAAACACTTTATTTGAAGAGCATTTCTTTTCAACGAGATATTGTCGCTTTCTCCGAAACTTGGTTAAATTCAGTAATATCCGATCGTGAAGTGCTTTCAAATTCCTACTTTATATATAGACAAGATCCGACTCGTAGAAGTGGTGGGGCTTTAATTGCTGTTAAAATCTCGCTTGAGTCGGACATTTTTCAACTTAAAACGAGTACAAATGCTGAGATTATTTCTGTAAAACTTACTCTCGCATCTTGCTTATTGTATTTAACTTGCTCATATATTCCTCCATCTACTAACATTGAAACTTATATGCAGCATCATCGTGCATAAATGAAGTTTCCACACATGTCCGTGATAATGAACTATTTGTTGTTTTGGGTGATTTCAATATTTCAAACATTTCGTGGTAACTTTTCGCCTCCTTAAATTACCTTATTCCTTTAGCCAAGCATGAGTTTTCAGTAGCATGCCTGACCTTTTGTTGTTTCAGATTAATTCGATTTCTAATATATCTAATATAAATCTTGATCTTAACTTTATCAACGATTACCTTAATTTAAATGTCTCTAGGACCTCCACCCTATCTGTCCGTTGCTTCCGTAAAGGAAACTATGCTTTCTTAACTGAGCTTATTTATACAACCGATTGGTCAATTCTGTATGACGCGGTTGACATAAATATTGCTGCTAACTTTTTTTATGATACTTTGAATTCACTCTAAGAAGTATGTATTCCGAATAGCATCCCCTTGACCAATTTATATTAACCACAATGGTTTAAAAGAAAGGTGGTAAGCTCAAAAAATATTAAATCACAATGTTTTTAAAAGCTTATGAAGTGTGGATCTAGTTTTGGATTGTCGAAATACCTCTTAGCCAAGTCGAACGCTTTTATTCTTTATTCTCAGTGTAATCAGAATTATCTTGCTCGTTGCAAAATGCAATTTGCTCAAGACTCTAAGCATTTCTTTAACTTTGTCAAGTTAAAGAGAAGGTCTTCTGGTCTGCCTTCCTCTTTCATTCTTGGGGCTGAAAAAGCAAGCAATGATTCCGCTTCCTCGGGCCTCTTTGCTTAACTTAATTTATTCCTTTGTCTCCGCTAATAATTTGTCATATCCCTATAACATTGTTTCTTTCAATTCTGTCATTGCTCCCACTATATCCCACTTTTCTTTCCTTTTCTATAGAAATTTCTTAAAACCTCTTACTCTGCTGGGCTAGACAATATTCCAAGTTGTCTTCTCAGAAGTGTAGTATTTCCCATCTTCGACCAGTGATAAAGCTTTTTAAACTATCCCTTGAATAAACTGTCGTTCCAACTCTTTAAAAAGAATCGGATATCATTCCTCTCCACAAAAATGGTGGTAAGTCTGATTTTGCGAACTATAAGGGCATAGTAAAGCTATCCGCCACCCCCAAATTACTTACAAAAGTAATTACTCCACTAGTTAAGGATGGGTTCATAACAAATAAAGCAAACCGATGCAATATATACTGACTTCAGTCAAACTTTCGACTCTGTCGACCATGATATTTTCATTTTAAAACTCGAGTATTGGGTTTCCTCCCTTACTGCCCTCCTGGATTTCTTCCTATTTAAAGGCTAGAACCTATAGAGTTTTGGTTAGATCCCATATCTAAAAGATGGCCCAAGTTTCTGTTGGAGTACCTCAGGGTAGCCACCTTGGACCATTGCTTATTACATTAATTATTAATGACCTACCCTGATGATATAAAACATATTTTTTCATTCTCTGATTTACATCATACTTGCCTGCAGTATGATTTAAATACTATGCGACTATGCTGTTTAGCCAAATAGTTTATGACGTTTAGCCGTACTATGCTACTACTACTATGTAGTTAGCTATACCATAGACAATTTTCCCTTACAACGCATCAAGGCTGTTAAAGATATTGGTGTTCCGCTAGATTTTAAGCTAAGTTTGTAAACGAAGCTAAGGAAGCCCTGCGTTTTATTAAACGCTGATCAAAAGAGTTTAATGACCCATTCTCAACTATGCATATCATTGGTACGTGCAATCCGGATAGGATCGGATAGAGTCAGTTCACAAGCAATTTTTTCTTGTTGACTTTCGTGGCTTAAACTGAGATACTAATCTTATTTTACCATCGTACTCCACTAGGCTTTCACTTCTTAATCTTCCGTCGCTAACAAACAGTAGAACGATACTTGGTATTGTTTTTCTACATAACTTAATTGTTGGCGACATAGATTTACAATTTCTTCTAGGTCGTCTAATCTTTTCTGTCCCCTTTCGACCTACTAGAAAACACTGTCCCCTTTGTCTATGTGCACAACGGATTAGGCCTTGCAGAATTCATTTCGGGTACTATGCACTCAGTATGATACCCTTCATCACGTATTCTCCTCTGAGATCTCTCTTCTCCTAATCAAATTTTTACTTTCAGCATATCGTCGGCAAATCACTAATCATTCTTAGCTAAGAGAAGGGACTTAGGTTGCCGAACTGGCTAACTATTCACCCCACCAGATCAGTGGTTTGCCATCTATTTCTATATTTTTCTTTTAATATTTAGCTTATATTATAATTTTAACATTTATATGTTAATTTTGTTATTATAAGGTTTACTTTAAGACTAACATTAACATAGACATATCTTTTTAACTACCGTTGTATATTTTAGCTGTATGTTCTATTACAGCACTGACAAAACTTTCTGTGAACAGGGGCACAGCTAACCGGACAGGCAATAAAATACCCCCATCGAGTCGTTGATGTTATTTTGAAATATTTATATTTTCTTTAGGCTTTTGCAAGTAATCTTTTACTGCTTATATTCTTTTAATTACTTAAGTTGATACTCACAAAGTCAATTGCTTTCAAATATATAATATAAATAAATCAAGAAGACATCAGAACCATCTAAGACGAAAAACTGGGAAGCAACGCAAATAGCAAGTACATCCCAGCAGCAACACTTCAAAGCAGCGAGACATCATCACCCAGAAAGAAAAGACACCAAAGCTGTTGAAACACTGACGATAGCGGCATCCAAAAAGCAATTCTCCGAGTTGTGAAGACAACAGTTGGATTCGATGAGTTATATTTCGAATCGCCACTAGGGGAAAAATGTCTCTACTTTTAGGAAACCCCAGAATGAAAGCAAAAGCCGTCGTGACCGACGGAAACGAACTTAATTGCGACAGCGATGATTTCGGAGAACAGGTCGTTAACTCAAGGCAACGACACGAAGTTCCTTCCTTCTGCCTGTTTCATATATAGAATTCTCATTTTTATATGCTTAAATTGTGCTTACTAAAGGTGTATAGGTGTAAACAGAATCGCGTGCCTAACAAGGGTATCATGGTTGTGAGCTAATATACTTTACTGGCAAAAACAATTGCCAAGTTGATCTACCTGACAATTAGCCTCCCATCTATCCCTTATTGTTAACAATAGCTAAAGACATGAAACTTGATTTGTTAGCCATTGGTAGCACAATTTAACAAATCGATATGCGGACTATACGGACTGTAAGGCGGCTGGGACCAGAGTATGTCCTTGGAGGAGACTTTTCATTGTAGAGTTCGTACTTGCTTTGATCACTTTTTGATTGCATCCGACTGCAAGCAAAATGTTGAAATAATAATTTAAAGATCGGAATTAGAACAAACGAATTTTGGGTCCTTTTAGGGGTATCAGCGTAAATGGAGTGATAAAACACCGGAGGCTTAAAATCCAAAATCCAACAAACAAAAAAATGTCATAGTCTTACGTATCTTACGCTGCATATTTTGCTAAGCTTAAAGGAGACTTTTTCGCTTCACCTCTGTCATTTTCTTACTGCTGTCGCTGCACACAATTTATATGCATGGGGCTCGTTTGGCGCTGATGCCCCGCCCATACTCCCCAATGTCCTCTGGCTTTATAGTGACACTGAAATATTGTGTTGCAACTTTTGCTTTATTATCGCGCAAATAGCCATTGGTCGTTTGCTACTCTGGGCATTGCTTATCCACAATCGCAGTTCTTAGGATGTCTTCCTGCCGCTCGCGACGAATGGAGGGTGCTCTTTACTTGAGGCGATTAAGTTTCCGACCTAACAAAGAACTAAGGAAAGTATTCAATTTCAAGCATATACAATTTAGTTAATAACTTTTAAGCAAAGAGCATCGTAAACTCTTCTAACTGGCAGCGCTTTAGTTTTAAAAAAAAATTACCGGGCTAAAACTAAACGCACGGCAAGAAATCTTTTTCTTCTCTGTGCTCCTTCTCTCTGTTTTCTTAATGTCCCAAACGGTGGTTATTCAACTGCAGACCAGACTCACAGCGAGACTAATGGAATGAAGGTCAATGTTTCGGCTACGATTCTTTAGCATGTGTGTATCCTAAAAGCTGCTCGTACTATATTTATGTGTGTTTCTATGTAGGCAGTCGATATGCTATTGCAAACGGTGAGATAGTTTAACCAATCTAACCAGACAACCAACAGTAGCAAGCTTACCAATGAGGGGAGTATACGGCTATGGACGGGCATGGACGCACAGCCAACGGAAACGGATAAGTACAAAAACGGAGACAATGCGGAATATTGTAAGACACTTAAATTGGCTAAAAGGACTCAGAAGCAGCCGAGTTTTGTTGATGTTGATGTTAATGCTGATGCTTCTGCCTTGTTGGTGTTGAGGGAAGAAACCCATAAAAGCGAGCAACAAATTTCATTGTTTATGCATAGCCTGATGGTTATGTGCATGCCTACGTAATTTTATATATACCCTTCACCATTGCAAACGGGTACAATAAAGTAATGAAACTGTATGTGACATGCGGAAGGTATCTTCAACTTCCTATAATACAAACGTGGTCACTCTTATAAGTGGACCTAAATAGATTAAATAATGTAAAATGCATTTTTTATTTTATTTGACCAGGCATTTTAAGATTCTTTTATTTCAACATTTCTTGGATACACTGTTCTTTTGCCTTTACAATCCCACAATACACTTGAACCTACTTGAATTAATTTACACGAAACCACATTTGCAAACATGCTACAAAGTCAATCCGCAAGCTGCACACTTTTTTAAGTGGCTGAACTTTTTTCCCTAGCCAAATCAAGTATTCATTGTTGTATAATTTCGGAATTCATTGTCCGTTTAAAGTTTCTGACTTTATTGGCGGCGGAAAAATGGTATTTATAGCGGGCAGACGAATGGGCAAGAAGAAAACTTAATTTTCGTTATATACTGACATGTGTGGCTGGCACTAATAACGTTAGTTTAATTATGAAGTCAATTTGGTGCTTTCAAGTAAGATTCAGCAAGTGTATCTAAAGGGAGAATTTCTAATTCTACCGTTTTTGAGACAATTTTAGTGGCAAACGACAGTTACCACAAATATAGTTTTTGAGAGTGCCTGAATATAGTTAGTAGAAAATGAATTTAATGATTTCCTATAAATAAATTAAGCTACTGATGACTATTGTCTGTCTCACCGTATATTATGCAATGCAATTTTGTGCTAAATAAATAAAACCTTAAAGGAATGATTATTAAATTCAATTTAGTTAAAACCCAAACAGATTCAATAGGGGCTTTGAATCTGATATTCCCGTCAGCAAGCTCTGAGAATTTGACATCAGCACCATCCACCCACAAATTCATGAAAGAAAAGTGCTATACAAAATTTATCGATTGTCAATTCATTGAGACAGCTGCGCCATCGCCCACTTTATTTATTATGGGATGGAACTTTATTAAGACAGCAATCCCACTGATAACTTTATTTTTGACGATCTATAATTAAGATTATACAGCAAAAATTAGAAGCAATCCTGAATTCAATCTGATTTGCCATTTAAACTGAAACGCTCGGCTCCTGTTAAATGCAAAAAGAATTCAAGAAAAACTGTGAACTCAAAAGCTGAAAAAAAAGTTCAATAGCAGAAAAGGTTTTTTTTCGCGATTTTTATAAAAATTTATTACCAATTCGCAACATTTCAAGCTTGGGGAGGTATTCGGTTTAAGCCGATTTGGCACGCCCCAAATGGGCGTTGGTAAAAAACCTTAGCACTTTATCTATTGCAGGTATATACAGGCATATGCTTTAAGTTTCAATTATATTGCTTTAAAAGTGTCAAAAAAATGACAGATGGACATGGGGCAAACACAATATACACTTTAACTTTGTGAACGAATGTAATTACAGCAGAAACTTTAGATTCTTGAACTAAATCGAATTTGGCAAATACATTTAATACTGTTTTCACAAAGTATACATTTTTCATATATAATATGTATATCGTATACTTATGAATTTAATTTCTTTATTCAAATCTTGTCCGATTCATTGAATGTCATATACAACTATCGCCTAGACACTGCAATTAATATTTTACCCACAATCCCCCGCGCCCACACATTGCAAACACTTATGCTGAAGACACTACCTTGAAATAACAATAATCAATGAAACCACTTCTACAGTGTTAAGTTGTGCTTACGCCTGGGGACGAGTATTGCACCGTCGGCGATACCCGACGCATCGTGCTTACATGTTATTATTTTTTACTGTCCAAAGGAATAAAACTCACTAAGCGTGAAATTAAATTTGACTAGCGCCCGTCGATATCATTTTCATAGTTTCTGCCTTCCGCCTATTTATTATTATTATTATGTACATATATTTTTTTTGTTTTCGCCAATTCTCTTATGGTGTCGTTGGCTCCACGCAAAGCAAAGCTGAGCGTTACAAAAGTGATGTTCATCGTGGATTTTTACTAGGCACTAAATATATATTTTATTGTTATCTCTATGCACGCGTATGTGCAGGGTGCGTATATGAGTGAGTGGCGGCCCTTGTCGCTATGTAAATTAAACCGGTTCCATGGGAACAACGTCGAAAAGGAAAAGTTCATATGGGACAAATTCTGTGCAAATAACCGAACCTGACGACGCACCTAACATCAGCGGCTGGAGCGTACTGAATAGCTTGGTACTCGCACGAACACAACGTATGTTGAAGTTGAATATTGTAGCAAATACTGTGTTGAATTTTGGAAGAGAGCTCGAGAGAGAGAGAGAGAGAGAGAGAGAATTTGAATCAAATGAAGCAACAGTTGGTCGTTGGAAACATTGGAAATTTCGACTCTTTGCTTGAATGTTAAACTACATACATACATCGGACAAGGTTTTTTTTGGGCTACGAATTCTTTAAATTAAAGTGTGGTATAACATTTTTTTCTTTATGAATGAAATTATCAATTTTAATCGATTAATGAAACTACATACCTGTGTATGGTCTCAATCACGCGTCTACGACTCCAAGGTAAATGTAAATGAAAACCGATTCGCACGTGACTAAAAATGGAAGTAGTTTTCGTGAAGATCGAAAAAAATGCACAAGTCTGCAAACCTAACAAAGTATTTGTATATATGTATGTACATATGTATGTAACTTATTTGAAATGATTGCTAGAATAATGTGACTTTAGTTTGAATGATGTTAGATTAAAAAATCTAATTTCCTTTTCTTCAAAAGTGCATAATGTTATGGATTTTATACATATACTTATTCTTTTATACAGAAAAAAAATGTTTGTACATGAATGATATAAAATTTATTTTTGCCGTTGCTAAGTTGGTTAAAGTGCCTATCTAGTAAGCAAGCAGGAGATCGTGAGTTCGAATTCCGAGTAGCGTCGTCGGGATTGCGACCAGAACTCTGCTGTGCTTATGTTAGACGATGGACTTTAGAGATTATTATTATTTGAACAACGGCCATCAGAAATAGTATTTCCGACATCTATAACATTTACGTTCAAACTACGTATGAAAATGACCCTTTACCTCACACGCATTTATTGCTATTATGGCTCTGCGGCTGGTCTTATGAAATACTTAAAAAAATAACCAATATTTGGTACTTCAGTCGAAATTGCCCGACTAACAGATTCCCTGCCGTTACATTACATATAAACATTCTGTGTTGGCAGAAGTTAAAAATAAAAAGCGTAGGTTATGTTAAATGTTTCCAATCAAAATACATTTCCCGACTTTTAAAACCCAGCTCCTCTTCTGTATCTTGAATCATACTAATCCGTTAGACAGAAAGGTTGATCTGTGAAGGTTAAATAAATATATGTACATATTTGTACATGGATGTAATCATATAAAGATCAAGATTTTCTGCATTTTCTGCCTGATACGTAAAAGTTGACGCAGTCATAAGGCTTCTTTTTTAGCCACTTGAAGTAGTTCCGCAAACCAGCTCACGTAATTGCGCAGAGTCAGTATTTGTAGCTTACGCCGTTAACAGTGTTTATTTCCCATCAAGCAAATAGTAGGTAAGACGGCGCCGTGCAACAATATCTGGTTGCGCAGTCGTAGTCGGAGTTGCTGTTATTGTTGCTGCCCATGCGCTGCACTTTGAGTAGCCCGAATACTGCGAGGTTATTGTTGTCATAATCGTCGCTCTTACTGCTCGCTGCCAACATCGCACAGTGGTAGTAAATAATGATAAGTGGCCTCCGATTTGTTAGTTCATATTTAATATGATTGTGATAATAATAATAATAGTAATAAATTAAGCGTAAGCAAATTTAAATTTAATTTAGTACATGAAGTATAGTAGTAAAAATAGCAACAATTGAAAACTGTTTGCCTACTCACTACTCACTGCACCCGTAATTGTGGTTCCACGGTATTCGGACCGGTTCCGTTGACATGGTCTGTCATGAGTTTTAAATTTTATTTTGACTGCATAGAGGTAATACATTTTGGTTGTCGGAGACGTTTAGTTTTCTACCGCTTGTGCTACAACCAAGTAATCCCCAATATTTTTTTGTCAACTGATCGGCAAAATCTTTTTGTTAGTCAATTTTTTTGCTCAAATAAATGTGAGTGATATTTTTTAATATTGGAAAAAAAAATGTAAAACTGTTTTCATAAATTTATGTACCTGATGTATTTCTCCCGATTAATTTATAATGAGCAGTCGACGAAACGAATGTTAAAGTGAATAATACACAAAATTAAATATTAAAGGCTAAAAGGCTGCTTGTGCAAAATTATAAACGGAGAAACAAATTAAATTTATGATTAGCAACCGAATAATCGTTCACAATGTTATCTTATGAATAACTCATTAAAAATCTTAAAAGTTAGATCTTATCTGCGCGTGAATTTGAGTTAAGCACCCATCATTAACTAAAGTATTTGTGCGGCACCTAATAACCAAATTTGTTATGCAACAAATTTTTAAAATATCGATATAATATTGCTATTTAAGCTGTTTACCTGTCATCTGTGTTGAATATGCGATCTTTAGAGGAGGTCATTAGAAATCCGCCTGAAAAAATTATGTATGTCGCTTTAAAACTTAAGTGAGGGGGGAAGGAGGCGGTGTGGATAGATATTAAGTAAATCAATTTGCAACGCGCTCAGTGCGCATATCCACAAAAAATTTGTTTTGACACAGGTATACACGACGCTTAATAAAGAGAGTGGACAAAGGGGCGGACATTGCACAATCGCAGTTTATTCTTCTTCCTTAATATAGAAAATAAAAGCTGAAATGGTAGACGACTATTGAATACCAATTACCACCTGACAAAGTTAGTTTAAACTTTCCGAATTTAAGTAGTATATTGTTTTATTTCGTTTCTTTACTGATCGAACTAAAATAACAGTAAGGTATATTACAATCAAAGTGCAAAGCATAAAAGAGTTAATAAAACAAAACCGCAAATTAGCCAAAAGGTTTGTTTTGATTCAGTATAAGTTTTTTGCTGTTCGTTGCCGCAATGCGTATGCCAAATTTGCTGTTGCGACAAACTTAAAACTAGTGGGAAAAACTTAGTCGCGACTCAAAGATACCCTCTTCTGGCTTTCGTGCTGCAGTGGAAAACAGTCGAAATCACAGTCGGTTCACTTATAACACTCGGAAATGATATTTTTATTTGTGCGGTAAAAGCATTTGCATATCCATCACACCCTTTTATACAAATTTTCAATATAGGTCTAGGGTGTAAAATAAAAAATAAATACTAACTGACCTCGGCATACTTTACGTCCATTGTCGCGTTTAATTCACATGATGTTATTTTGTTTCGGCTTTTGGCTGTATAGGAGTCAAGGCCAAAAGTATGTATTTGAATTTAAAATTACTCTTTTCGATTGGGGGAAAACCAAACATGTTTACTTAATGTCATTTCTGGTTACTGACAATACATCTATGATTTAATATTTACGATTGATTGAATAATCACAAATACTTGGAAATGTTGTATTGTGTTTTTTAATCTAATTATTATACCCGATATCCTCTTTATGATCGTGTCGCTTTTCGGAGACTGAAACAGATAAGGACTTGAAGCTTTGAATAAAGTTAGCATATACCATACTGTTCTATTCTGTACTGAAAACGCTTTGATCTTACTCCTAAATCGCTTTGTATTAGTTTTGGTTATTGGTTGTAGTTAATATTATATTAGTACGCGGGTATCGAAGGCAGTTGGAATAGAGACGTTTTAACAAACATTCTCACATGCTATAAGCAACTTGGCTATTGCTGTTCAGCTGCGTGATGCAGTAGCATATTTAACTATCCTCGACCATTCATAATTACATACATAATATCACATAGCTACACATACATTTCGCACAGATGAGCACTTAGCCGCTGTCTTCTTAGCCCCTTCCCCCATTCCCCTGAATGGAAAATGTATAATATTTTGAATGCATTTAAGATGGCTAATAAATAGTGGGTCAGATCAAAGCATATCCGGCCCTGTAAAGTAGTCCGTTTGAAACGTCGACAATTGAGAGAATTTAAGAGATAGGAAGATTGGTTTTTTTAGTTCTTATAACAGGCAAGCATAAAAACATGAATATTTGAATGTTTGGAAACAGCCCGTTCCCCAGAAATTTGAAAAAAATGTATTCAAGCTCTAGTTGAAAGTGACCGACCAAAGATACACTGCATCCAGCTTTCTGAACCTTACCTAGACAGTGCCCTTGGCCATCTCTATAAAAAATAAATTATTGAACATGTTTCTCAACTAAAAATCCACAAACAAACAATGGCGCTAAGAGTGATTTCCAGTGAATAGTGAAATATTCACAATTAGTGTGTTTTTTATAGGAATAAACTGCTTTGAGCTACATCTTAAAGCTCCTAAAGAGTTTGAGAATACCTTTTGAGAACAATGTTTCAATTTACACTTATAATTCGATATATGTGTGTAAAATCAATGAAATGGCACATGTCAAAAAAAATAGGAGAAAACTTGTGTATCGTATGGAATAGAAAATCTCTCGTCGAGAAGCTCAAATCACTACAATCGCATCAGTTATCCAAAACAACAGACAGTCAAACAGTCTGACAGCTCTGAATATTTTGCTTTTTCGGTAGATAGCCAAATCGGTGTGCCGATTGGAAGAAACCGACAAAATACAAAAAAACCTTTTGAGTACAACAAACTTGCGTTTTAGTTATATTTTTATTTGGGCGATGTTAAAATTTTATAAAAACTTTTCTTAAAATTATTTAAGCCAGTTGATTGCGACAGACCGCTGCTGTGTTTGAAGTTTTTCTAAGTTTGTCATAACCCCACAAAAAAAGGAAGCATGCCTATTTTAATTTTGTGGAAACATTTTAGTTTTCTTAATCTCTCTATAGCCAGCAACTAAGGTACGTATGCTCAATAAGTAGAGCATATGATATGGAAACTCAATATCTGTATGTATTAGAAGGGAAATTATGGAGTGCCTCTACATATGGTATTGATAATTAATGTTCCAAATTCTAGCACTCTTCTTTTATACGATCGGTCCATGCATACTGAACAAGAAGATACTGAATGCGGTTCCAGTTAAATGTTTTCATATGCCCAGTTGTAAATGTTACAGGGTATAAAAACGCTATTTAACAGATTCAACATTGCCTTTAAGTATTCACACATAAACATATATTTTCATGTTATTTTAAACCGTAAAATAAGCTTTCATAATCGATTTCATAGTGTAGCTTATCCGAAGTATGTTTAGGCAGCTTGTAGCTGAACACAGTATCAGCTAGCTGAGCACGCTTGCCAAGAACGCTGCTACTTTTTTATTTATTAAGTTGCTTTTTCTCATGGTCGGCTCTAAAGGTCTGTCCTAGGCGATATGGTTTCTCAGACGCCGTGGACAGTTGGCACGGAGCCAGGCAGCGAGCAGGACGTGCCGGACATGACAGCCCGAAATTCTTTCTCTTTAAGTTCGAGCCACTGCCACACGACGCATACATATGCATTCATATATGAGTTATAAGTCTGGCACGCCAATCACGTAATTGCCCTTCCCGTTCCCTAGTAACATGAAATATTGTAAATATTAACAATTAAATTAAATGCGACGCTGACAGCAGCAGCTTTGTTTTGCGCAACAATTGCACTGCAAGTGCAAATTTAATAGAATCAACAAACAAAACACAAAAAATGAGCACACAAAACAATCGCAGTTTGCTTCCTGCTCTTCCTTTACTTACTTTATTAGGTCACGTGTGTACGCAAAAATGTAAATAAAAGGAGCATATTGGCTTTATGCAATATTTGTCTAAGGATTTCTACTCGTATATTTTTGATATTTAGCTTCGTAAAATCTTTATATTTTCGACAGTTTTGCATGCAGACATATTGCTGAGAATCTCCTTTTAACATTGCAAAATGCATTAAATGTTATCTACCACTTTTGCACCCAAAAATTTAAAAAATCGAATGTTAATTCTCCAGTCTGGAGTTAAAGTTGCTTATTTTGAAGTCTCTCAAAATGGGAATTTAAGGACTTACTGTTTGCTCTGAGTTTATAAGTTATTCACAGGTATCCCCTAGTCGGGCAGCATCCACTAAAGTTTTCTTACTTGTTGTGTATCGTTTTTTATGTGCGCAAATAAAGTTAGGGTACATGCTGTGGGTGTTATTAGACTGTTGACTAGTATGGTGTTGTTGATTACACCCGACCAATGTTCTTATTTGATAATGTTTGACATTACTTTCTGCCAGCCGACCAACCAGTACAGCCACTAAAATGGTTCACAAACAAAAGCAAACCTCGCCACTACTCGTCGGGAAAAGTAATTTTCCGGTTGAGCTTACAAATGGTGAACGCGCCCTGTTTTGAAAATAAATGATATATCACAAAAACTAGTCACCTAAACGCGCTGTGTAAGGCAAACACTAATAAAGGGACAAACACGCTCACAAGCACCATTCTGCAAATATATGAAATGGCTTCCACTCTCCTTGTGGGTGGGGACTGTTATCGCTGATGGAACTCCTTCGAGGTGTGGTTCGTGGTACGATACAGCGGCGCTGTGTGATGGGTTTGTGCCACAATTTCGATTACCGATTATATTTTATTTTTATGTGCATATACTATATATAAAAGGAGCTTGCCATGTTAAATTATGTTTATTTTTACTAAAAATCCGTTTATACATAAACAGCCACACAGCCACTAGCGGTTATGTATGGCAATTCATTCGTTTAATGGAATTTCATGTTGTTTTACTTTCTGGCAGCAGAGCGGCAGCTCAAATTCAAAACACACATATTCAACGATACACTTATGGATATGTAAAAAAAAATGATGCATGTATCTTTCATTCGGGTGTAGCCGACTGTGCAATTCTCTCGTTAAAAGTGTGAAAACAACTTAACATTGTATGTATGTTGCTGATTGAATCAGGAGGTTATCAGCAATCTGGCTGAGTATTTGGTGACCTTAGCTGTAGCATTCTACAGTACCCAAAAAATATAAAAATCATTATCTGACTTGAGTATAAAGAACCCACCAAATTGTGCTTATATAGACAGACTGTCAAACGGACCAATACCCAAAAACACACATTACACAAAATCAATTTATTATTTTTACCTTGTGAAGTGGTGGGGAAGGTGTTCCTCGAATGCCTGGCAATCATTTTAGGTCACCCTTCGGTCATCATTGTATTTAATTTATTTATAATTTTATGAATTTTTTATGCAACCGCACTATTGCTAGAACTATTTTTTATTTTATGATCGTGTAATGATCTCGGTCCTTGACCAACACCCTCGTACGGTCTTTAAGCTTAGAGAAAGAAATACATTTTATTTCTGGCAGTTTACTAGGTAAGTACATAAATTTTGATGATGTTGTGCTTAATTTAATTCAAGCAGATATTTTAGCCAAGGTTGCATATTCAACTCAACATATCTATAAGCTAGAAAAATCAGACCGCAATTTGTGGTGTAAAAAAACACGTTAAGCTAAACTAATTGGTCGAGGTTTACAAATGTCGTCAGTATAATTTTTAAATTTACTCGGAGGTTGAGTGGACCTTTTGCAAAACCAAAATGACAATACTTACAATCCAAGTGTCGTAACATAATTATACAGCAAAACATTTTCAGCATTTTTGATTTTTAAATATCATAATATAAAACTTGTGTTTGAGTTTAATATAATTAAATTAGTTAATATACAGTTATTTTTTAGTATGGCTTTATTACAAATTAAGCTAATAGTAATGTTTATTAAGTCAAAATTCCCTATTCAAGAATGTTCGGCCAGGAACACATAGCTGCCGTAAAGTACATATCATTTTCATACAGTTCCACATACCCTAAAATATTACAGTCCACCATTTTAAATATAGAAATATAGACTATTAGACGCACAAAAATTTAAAAAACAAGTTTTAATTTGTTTGGACGTGGGAGGCTGACTTATTATAATAAACAAGGGTACTCCAGCAACCACCTACCCAAGTAAGCAACAAAAACGTAACAATTCTCAATTTGAAACTCGACTTTTAGCTGACTTTTCGCAAACTTCAACCCATGTTAGAGAGCACCGCCATCGACCAATTAAATTCATTCAGTAGAAAAAATAATAAAGCAATCCGTAAAATAATCGCACTTGAGATCCCATTCCAACTAGCACACTAAACAGCAGTCTCATTAAATCATTTAAATCTTTTGTGCGATATACAACTTATAATCAAAAACAACTATGAGCAGTCGTAAACAGCAGCTGCAAACAAGTTGTGTTATTGACAAACTATAAAACTGCAATTTAAACTGACCTTCGTCAATAGTACTCAGACTCAGAGTCGACTTAATTACGTCGACATATGCATTAAGGTTCAAACTTTTCAGTTTGATCTCTTTAAATGTAGGGATCGTAAAACATAGTATTCCAAATGAGTGAAACACTTTGTAGCAAAGCTTCAACTTTGTCGCAATAACTCATAGGTACTTTTTGTACAACAATAATTTAATAAGTCGCGAAAGTTATTGATAGTAGATAAAAAAATATATTTTAAATGACAAATCTAAGCCCTTGTGCAAACAAAATCAAGTGAGAATCCATGTACATATGTACATGTTTTTTGTGTTGTAAAGATTAAATTGATTTCATTAACTAAAAATCCAGCAAGTAAAAAAATTATTACACACTTTCAGTGCGATTTAGAAAAGAAACATATCAGGGTGGAGAGCTCGCTTGAAAATATTCCTTGTCTGGCCACCATCAAATTAAATCAAATTTAATTGAAATGCCATGCAAACGTTTTTGCCAGCGTACAAAAACTGATTGATTTTTGACTACTGCCCCAATACTGGCGATTAAAATGGAAAATACCACACTCCCTACTCACCATCCTCACCCCCCATCCCCTGCACAACTTGTGGCTTCGGACGGCGCGACGACTGTCTGACCAGCAGGACCTACTCATTGATATAATTGCAAAGTTTTGCTGGCAAGTTGATGAGCCAGTTGGAAAACAAAATCAAGAATGCGATTGCCTTGGCCGTTTTCCATT
Source organism: Drosophila lacertosa (assembly GCA_004143845.1). NCBI lineage: Eukaryota > Metazoa > Arthropoda > Insecta > Diptera > Drosophilidae > Drosophila > Drosophila lacertosa. The sequence continues at coordinate 7,645 of SCDZ01000761.1, read as the reverse complement.
TGCCGCTTGGCCAAAAAGTTTTAATTTTAAAATGAAGTTTCTTCCAATGCTCTCTCTCTCTCTCTCTCTCTCTCTCCCTCTCTCTCTCTCTCCCTCTCTCTCTCTCCCTCTCTCTCTCTCTCTCTCTCTCTTCGATGCTGACTGTTTTGGGGGATGGCAATAAAATAATCAAAGCGTGCATAAAAGTGCAACGAAAATTGCCGAAAAAGCGGTAACAAAAGTAAGCGGTAAAAGCAAAATTACAGAATATCTATTAAATAAGTTTAGATACCCTTTCTGAGCAAAAGGATTTACAAATTATTCGAAATATATAAATATATTTAAAATAAAAAATTTTTTCGAAATAGGTTTACAATTAACAATACATTATCGTATTGAAAACATATCTAATTGATTCCTACTACGTATGCATGCAGTACAATACACACCGAAAACACTCTTCTGCTAGATAGTCATGGACGCAGCTCCGAGGTAGGGTTCGCCCAACTGTGCAAATTTACCTGAAGACGGCGAGAAGGAGCAATGGACAGCTAGATAGCTATTCGAAAAATAGTTGTAGAGACTGACGGCGGCAGAGGGATTTTAATACCAATGATGTTATTTAGGGCGTAATGAGAAGCTCGGCGTTGCCCTAGCCTGCAAGAAAGTGCAGCGCAAGGAAAAAATGAAGTCGAGGACAGAAAGACAGGGACAGAGTGGCTGTTATGCGCCATTAGGGTATAATTAAAATACTCAAGTTGCACAGCGGCTGCGCTTCCAACAACTACATAAATGACAATGACGCTGATAATGACAACAATGAAATCGACAGAGTCGCCAATGCAGACTTCAGGGGAGTGATAAAGGTTGTAGACGAAACGTGACTGCTGGATTAAAGATGGAATCTTGATTTGGGGCTTTTGATTGTGGTTGTGGTTATCAGCAGCCGTGAGATTGTCCTGAGACCACCAACATCTGGGTCTTGTACATTATCCGATATTCTTTTTTGGAATCGAGAGCTCAAGAAATCATGTGGCCTCTATTCAGCTAGGGGTTGGATTTTTTTAAAGAAAACAATATGGCTTTGGTCTTCTTTTTTTTAACAAAATCAATTGCGAATGCAAAGATAAATGTCAGTTCCACAGAGCCCAAAGTAAGATGTTTTTGTACTGAGTGCCACCATATGCTACTGTTAGCAATACTATGTATGTATGTACATACATACCATAGATACATATGCAGATTTATTAAAAATCTTTCTGAGGGCTTCCTCTCTTTTTGTTTCATCTAGTTTCGTTTGGTTTCCTTTAGTTGTGCTTAGCCAAAAAGGAAAAGTTTTCACTTGACGTTTGTTTTTGGTTTTACTGTATTAGTTTTGATGCCACATTGCCGTTGCTATTTTTGCTGTAGTTGCTGCTGGCAAACAGTTAAACACTTGAGTGGCATTAAAGTATAAACGCTGGTCTTAAGAGTGGTAGCAGAAGAGAGAAGCTGTTTTATTCTGTTCGCTATATGTTTTCTGGCAATTGTTTATGAGACTAAAATATGTGGGTGCCTAACACTTAATATGCATATGCTTGTAAATACTTAGTTAGTGAATACATATGCGTAACATTTGCTGCACTTCATAAGATAGCCTTAGATCCGGATACTGATACTGGTCTGGTTTTCATCTATATATTATGTATACTTACATATGTACATGCATTGTACATACAAAGCAAAGCTGAATAAATGCTTTGTCATACACTCTTTAATGTGGTGAAAAATTATTTTATCCATATTAATTGAATGCATGCGGCTTAATACTGATAATTTTACATTTTTAACTACAAATTTAAATTAAGTTTCATAAATTTTCATAGAAAATAATAAGATAAATTATTTATTAATCCACCTCAAATCTATTCTTATTGTTGCACACGTACATATGTGCAGTTAATATACCAAGTGACAATTGTCAGTTGTGTGGACGGTAACTGCTTTCATTCGAACTATAAAATATTAGAATAATGAATTGAGTCGGTAGTGCCCGGCTAGAAAGTATTCTGTGCTGCGTTTATTGCATTAACAACATACACAAAATCGAAGGCACTTTGAAACTTTTGACATAAGTGACTTCCAGGCAAGCATTTAAGCCCACTTGTATTTATAGATACATAGGATCAACCACCCACACTCCGGCTTTAAGTACAGCGGAAATTTAATGTTATAAACCAAAAGTCAAATCGGACATCGGATGTTAAATAAAAAAAGCACATAAAAGGACATGCATTGTACAGGACAATAATAGAAAATTATAGAAAACGAATTCTGGGATGACTTCTCAACTAATAGTATAATTTGTATGGGATTAACATCTAAGAGTAACTGTATTTAAAGCAAATTATTAGAAATTTATTGAGAAAATCATTATTAATTTTTTCCGAATTTATGTTGTTTAGCTAATAAGCTTTTTTATTACCTGTTGCTTAATAAGACAATATTTTTCCGAATTTATGCTTTTATTGTCGCAGCGATGCGCGAAGACGACACGATAGCGAGAATTGATACAATGTTAAGGGCACCGAAAACGGTCAATGCTTAGAGCGACAAAGAGAACATAATTGAGAGAGCGAAAACTTAATAAACAGCTAGGTCCTTCTTAGCATAAAGCAACTAAAATAAGTACAGTGGGCAGCGCACACAAATTATACAGTACAAGTGCGTTACTTAAAGCTGCACCACTGACTAATTCTAAACTAAGCTGCTGCTTGACCAGAAATACATACAAGTGCCTTGCCAGTACTACTTTTATCAATTGGGCGCCATTGGGGCTTTGTATCCAAAGCACGAAATATTCCAAATATGTTTATTATCATTGTAATAAACAGATTATGAAACACTTTATTTTTCAACGTCAAATGTCAGAATTATAATGAACCGTATTAATTGTGTTTAACATATACTCCTTGCAATCTGATCTAATCCTTATAGAATGTGGAAAAGAAAACCAAACCAATTATTGGTTATTCTGCTACTAGGTAATTCTATGCTGATACTTGGACAATCCACGACCTATTATAATAGGGAACGGTTGGATGAAACATCCAATGTGCCAAACGTGCGTAGCAAACGCGGCATCTTTTGGGATTTCTTGCAGAAAATGGTTATCACAAAAAATCTTGTGGTCGATGTAAGTGGATGCATATATTCTATCTTATTTATGCTCTTTCCTAGCTGTCGTACAGCAATACACTGATACTCGCAATACACTGAATGATATCTACAATACCGTGAATGAACAGTTCAGTGATCCAGCGCCAGCAAAACCAACAAATCAGCCAAGGCCAACAACGGAAAAACTGGTAATATAATTGCTTTTTTTAAATTCTTGTACTTCCTTTCCTTTTGGTATCTAAATTATAAAATACTCGATGTTGTTGAAAGTGTCTTTGGCATTCATGATATGTCATGATATATGTCTATACTCTTTGCTTAATGTCTGCAATGACTCATTTGGATATTTTTCATCTGATTAAAAAGTATTTTATGATCTGTGTTAATGTTATCTTTTGCAATATTCGCAGCCTTCGATTGGCGAGGAAAACAGTAGTAGTCCTACAACAACAACGGAGAGATACAGCATTTCCCGCTATGAGTTTGGCCGTATTCTAGGTCGAAACTTCCGTGGCATACAACGTCTAACTCAGATCGAGTTTAAAGAGGCCCTGAACGTAATAAAAACTTACCCAATAGCTCCAACTTTCTCTACATATCACTTTTCACCTCTTTAATGTTGCAGGCAACTCACTACAACCTAAGAGATTATAAGGCAGAAGCGGACAAACAATTCGCAAACAGCTTAGCAGTGGAAAACAAGAATAAACTAAAGAGCCTAAAGGGATGAGGTCGACTAAGAGTTTATACTATACTGTGGATAGTTGTTGCTCTAAGGAACTGAAACTAAACTATAAGCCTTGGGCTTAAATCATGACCCTCGATGTTCGGTTGCCTTAATGGCTGGTTCAGTTTGACAGCCCGACCCCACAAATGTATATTATCTTTATCACCTATAGGTGCTTAACCTGTGCTTAATCTGGTTGTTGCTAGATAAATTTATTTTATCATATCAAATAAATTGTTTTCAAGTGAATTACCAGATTGATCTAGTGTGAAAGCAAGCCTCGAATCACCTTTTAAAGTATTTTTTTTCATTTTTTATGGAAAACATTCTTTTCTAAATTATTACCATCCTTCGCGCTTGTGCCCAAAAAAGCTTATCTATTTTGCTTTAACCGTTGCATTCGGACTCCGGACTTCAGACTCTGCCTTGTGCAGTGTAGGCAATTGGACAACAACAAACAACAGGGGGAGAGGTGCGATAAGCTTGCAATCTCTGCCCATTGGGCCCCTCACCCCGCGCGCAGTCGCCAAGAGGGGCAGTAAAAGCTTGCTTATCTCTAAAGCTCATCTTACTTTGTTTTGCTTGCTCGCAAATAGAACAAAATTAAGAAAGCTAAAGTAAATTAGCGATTGGAAAATAATATATTATGCATAATTGCCCAAATGGAGGAGAACATTTTTCCTGACTCTCAGCTTAGAAATAAGCAGTCTGCTTATGAGAAAATGCTCCTAACAGCTGGCAAAACACCTTCGGATATTAGGGCTGAGTGCCGCCTGGAAACTCAATGCCTTTTCTGCACTGAACTCACATCAGGAATAGGACGACCACTACGACTCTAACATCTAGTAATCCCACTTATACGGTACCCACTGTAACAACCAGTAGCTCTTGCCCTGGCAGACGAATTGATAGCCATGATGGCCATAAACCAATATGCTCCACTGGCACCAAAGAGCCAACGATCAGCAATGCTGCCAATAGATTGCTGGATGCCCACAAGCAACGAACGACTAAAAGAAAAAAGAATACGAAATCTTTGTCACCTACTTCCAGCCCCAAGCGCGTAAGCAGAGAAACCATTCTGCCTTCACCATCGACCATCACCAATAAAGCAAACTCTGAAAACAGATTTTCAGTGCTGGACATGGACATGGATCACGAAGACAGCGATGATGAAGGAATTTCCCATGACGCAAATATATTATCTAGTAATCCGGCTGTAGGTGAGCCGGAACTCGCTGATCTCTCTGCCCCTGTCCACAATTTTGAAGACGGTGCAACTAACGGAGACATACAGCTTAAGGGCCCAAAACCACCACAAATAGTTGTAAGTGTCAGCAACTTAAATGACCTTTTTGAACTCATAGGAGAGGTCGCCAATCTGGGCAACGTTACGACTAAGGCCAATCAAGGGAAAACGACCAGAATCTTTGCCAAGGAGAGCGATACCTAAAGGGCAATTGTTAACCATTTTGAAGAAGTAGGTATTGAATACCATACATACCAAATTAAAACGGAAAAACCGCACAAATTTGTAGCTAGAGGTCTACATCACAGCACCCTAAACAAAGATATTATAGATAGCTTGAAGGCAGTTGGATACGATGTTCTTCATATTCATAATCCTAAATCTAAGGATACTCATGAAAAACTCAATATTTTTTTCATCAATATTAAGCCCTGTGCCAAAATTAATGAAATTTTTAAGATTAAGTATCTTTGCCGCGAGGTGGTGAAGATTGAAAGGATGCGAAAAGCGACGGAAATCGCACAATGTCATCGCTGCCAACTGTATGGGCACACAGCCAAATACTGCCGCCGGCACCCAAATTGCGCCCGGTGTGGTGAAGATCATGCCACTACACAATGTGGACGCTCCCCTGAAGCGCAGCCTACCTGCATCCACTGTGGAGGAGACCACATGGCCAGCTATAAAGGTTGTGAATGGTACCAAAACTTTCTTCGCCGGTCAATGGGAACCACCAATAGCGTGAAAAATGTAACCAGGTCGAATCGCTTCTCTGCAATGTCCCATGTAGACAATTCTAATCCCACTACAAATGGTAGAGAGCCGCAACAGTTTCCTACCTTGCAAATGGGCCTTAGCAGTAAGGCTAGAAAATCAGCATTGCGTCACAATTTTCAGCAACCGCAATTATTACAGCAGCGGCCACAGCAACTGCCTCAAAAGAAACAACATATAATACAACAGCTAACGTCATACAGTGCCAATGGCAATACAGGTATGTCCTACGCTGCAGTAGCAAAAGGAAATTATAAACCAGACAACGTTGGATTTGCTCAGCGCCGTCTAGATATTATACAGACGCAACATTCACTGCATCAACGAGAAGACAGTAATCAACAGCACAGATTTCTTGATGTACAATCGCTTCTCGAGCAACAACAACAACAATTTCAGCAATGGCAACAACAGCTCCAACAACAGCAGCAACAGCAATTTCTTATGTGGCTTCAACAGCAACAACAGGAACAGCAACAGCAAAACAAACAAGCCAACCAGCGCTTAGAAAGGCTTGAAAATATCGTATTTGAAATGGCTTATAATATAAAACAATGGGCTGGAGCTAATCACCAGTCTCATGCCAACTTTTCGGCGTCGCAATAAACCACCTTAAGGTTCTTATCTGGAATGTCAATGGCATTTCAGGAAAAGCCAGAGAAATTGAGCTCTTCGCGCACAACAACAGCGTCGATATTCTTCTCTTAAATGAGATTAGGCTGAACCGAGGGGAAACAGTGAAGATATATGGATATACGTTCTATCCTGCGTACAAACCATCGCGTAATAATCACGGCGTCGGAGGAGCGGCGGTATTGGTGAAGAGTACCCTTCGCCATTTTCCACAAAGGGTCACTGAAACGCGAACTATTCAGATGTCATCAGTTAAGGTGGCAACTGGCATTTACTGCCCTCCAAGAAACAGAATAGAAGAAAGACATTTCACTAATCTACTCCGTGCTTGCGGACAAAGATACTTTGTAGGTGGTGACTGGAATGCGCGACACTGGCTGTGGGGAGATAGATACTACTCACCCAGGGGGCGAGAACTAGCTGAAGCCATTTCTAGTTGTGGGGCTAATATTCTTGCTACAGGATCACCGACAAGGTACCCATATGTGTCAAGTCATACGTCCACCTGCATTGATTTTGCATTGCATCACGGTATACCGGACTCTCGTACAAGCATAAGCGCTAATAATCTCGAATCTGACCATTTGGCTCTAGTCGTCACGATTCAAACGGCTGGAGTTACCACGCGTCCATCTCCTCGGCTAGTTACTAAGCGTACTAACATTACAGCTTTAAAACAGCTTTTGGAGAGCTCCATTCAATTAGATACTACGCTTAATTCTGGGGAAGATATTGTAGATACTACGCTTAATTCTGGGGAAGATATTGAAATGGCAGTAGACACTTTTACAGAGCAAATCTACACAGCAGCTGCTGACTCAACTCCTCCTGATTTTCCGACAGAACCGATTAGATATGGCATCATACTCACAAGGGAGGCCAGAGAGCTTATTGTAACAAAAAGGCGCCTACGAAGACGAGCGATTCGATCTTAAGACCCATGGGATCGACTTCTTTGGAACCGGGCAGCAAATCAGCTAAAAAACTTGCTAAGGCGACTTAGAAGCGAATTTTTTGAGCAAAAATTGGCGTCGCTGGACTATACCGTGGATGCTAATTACTCACTCTGGAAATGCACTAAATCTCTTAAACGACATCCCTTTAGACAGGTTCCTGTCCAATGC
>SCDZ01000760.1:0-29688 GCA_004143845.1 Drosophila lacertosa | reverse complement strand
GCCCAGAAGATCCAGGGACAGCAGGGCTGGTCTGCCTGGTCCACCTGGAAGTACTGCGATGGCTCTCTGCCCTCCATCGACGATTGCTTCTAAACTATTCAACTCTCTGCTAATTAAAATGCTAAATAAATGATTTTCTAAAAAAACTTTTCGATCGCATTTAATTTAAATTCCAACTGTCAAGCAGTTCAAATTGACGTGTGCAAGCAGTGCAATTTGATTTACTTGACCGCTCAAAAGTATGCAACAATATGCAACATGTGCCGCATGGCTGACAAGAGCTGCCTGCTATGGTGGCAGTTATTTTTGAATTGTGTGGAACTCACCTGTAGCACATGGATTTGCCTTGTTCGTAGATGGAATCCAGTGAATATTCATCCGCATTCGAGCTGCAGGCATTGGTGCGTCTCTCCACCGCATCCTCATAGCAATAGCTGCAGCTGCAGCAGGAGTACTGTGAGCAGTACGAGGAGGCGTCCATGTCTGTTATTCCAATGGAGCACTCTTCATCTGCTCGATGTTGAGCACGTTGTCGCTGCTGAGGCTGCGTGGTTGAATCTTTGTGTGGCGCCGGGCGACTAAAACGGCAAGTCAGCAATTAGCCAGTGGATGCCTTTCTTTGCTGTTTACTCACCTCTTGGTGCGCGTGTCCATCGTGTCCATGACGACGTTCCAGGTGCGGTGTATTAAATAGAGCAGAAAGAGCATGCGCGACGTCTCGCCGCCGTTGGTGGGCGTGGCATGCGACGCATTCCCGCCAGCGCCAGCGCCAGCGCCCAGGCAGCTGCTCGAGTCCAGACGCGGCTGACCCTCCTCAACGGGCGGCTGCTGCGGATAACGCGCCGGCAGCGTCTTCGAACGGTATTCGCTCTGCAAACAATATTCGCGCTTATGCTGCTGATAACGTCGTCGCGTATTAAACTGCGTGTCCGCTGCGCTGTCAGCGCCCGCTGCGGTTCTCTGCGCGATCCGATTGCCCATCACAATTGGCGCCAGTCAAACATTGCCTAATTTGACAGGAGAACACAAATTAATTACAAGATAAACAACTAATGTCTACTGTGTGTGTGTGTTTGTGTGTGTGTGTGTGTGTGTTGCCAGCAACGACATAGTTCCTAACCAGTTAGCCAGCTATAAGCGCAAAAGTGAAGTGAACGAACAACATCTGCGAATGGGCGTCGGAATTGGGTCAGCAGCAAGTTCTCGAGTTCTCGTTTTGGAGCCAGCTAAATTGAGGTCAACGCTGGACAATAAAATGCCTCCTTGGCGTCCTCAATAGAATCGTGGAGATGCGGCAGTCGCGTAATTATGATCAACTATCTGGCGGCGATTGCGATGGACTGGACCAGTTTGGTAATCATGCTTGGACATGACATGGACATGGACAGCATGATTACATGCGTGCAACGTACACTTAGAGAAATCAGAGAGACCATACAAATCAAGTCTACATTTCTTAATATAAGTCACTTAATGCCTGAAGGAAATACTTAAGTTTAACAGTTCATATAAGTGTTATACATGGTAACTGTTATACACAAAATTAAAAGTAAGGTTTAATTAACTAGTCTATTATTTATTTAGAAAATATTTAATTGTCTTAAAATATATTTAGAATCAAGTCTACATTTCTTAATATAAGCCACTTAATGCCTGAAGGAAATACTTAAGTATAACAGTTCATATAAGTGTTATACGTGGTAATTGTTATACACAAAATTAAAAGTATTTAAGGTTTAATTAACTAGTCTATTATTAATTTAGAAAAAGTTTAATTTTCTTTGGATTTCTCTAAAGGAAAATATATTTTGAATCATGTCTATATTTTTTAATATAAGGCACTAAGTGCCTGAAAGAAAGACTTAAATATAACAGTTTACATAAGTGTTATACATGCTTACTGTTATACTATTATAGACAATTTGAAAAAGTATTTAGGATTTAATTTACTAGTCTATTATTTTCTAAAAAAATTTTAAATTTTCTTTGCTTTTACTCAATAGAAAATATATGTAGAACACAGTCTAAATTTTTTAATATAAGTCACTAAATGCCTGAAGGGAAGACTTAATTATAACACTTTATATAAGTGTTATACACAGTAACTGTAATACTGTTATACACAAAATTAAAAAGTATTTATCTATGATGGGATTTCTATTTATTACTTAAAAATTTAAATTTACTTTGCCTACTTTAGATCTATCTATTAAAAAATCTTTTTATATTTCTTTCAAGGCGCCCATTTTCTCTCAGTGTAGTTGACTTTGTCGCAGCGCAGAATTGACGACAGCCCGTCTAACGGGGCCACAGGAATAACAAGCAGCTGATATCGACCAGAAGCAGGTCGCGCTTTTGTTTGTTTAGGTCAACAATCCATCAAATTGACACTACGCACAAATTGGTGCGACGCGGACGGGCGTGACCGACCGCCTTATCAGTGGCCCACTGTGGAGCCCGGCTGGTGTCCAACATGACCGCCAAACGACTGTCCAGATCTGTGGCTGGCCTATCTAACAGTTATTTTCATTATCTGCGAGGTAAACCTCAAATGCTTTGCAAACAGCGGCTTATCAGTCAGATGCCACAATTATATATATATATGTATTTGACGTGTACAGTGAAAGCTCTAATAACGGTCGGTTCAAAGAGTGCGTTGATCATTAACTCCCTTCGTTTAACGAGTTTGCTTTGTTTAACAGCAAACTCTTTTAATTTAAAATAATTGAATAATAGTCGACTCTTTTAAAGTTATCAAATCAAGATTATGCAACTATAATTTTGTTAATAAATCACAACTGCACAAAGAAAAAGTAGCTTCAATTGGAATACGTTTTGGTTCGTTCTAGGCAACTTTCACTGTGCAGTCTTGGCAAATGATCTTCTTAAGCTCATTAGTGAAAGAAAGAAATGCCAGAGCATTCTCTTCTAACAGTACTCCCATTCAGAAATGGACCAATTTATAGACGAAATGCGGCATAATGGCAAAACTTTATTTTTATTAGTTGCGCACAAAACCGTCCAGCAATATTTTATAGATTTTCACACAAAGACTTTCAAATATGTTAAATAGAATGTAGAAGCCAAGCACGAGACGAGACGTGTTGAGACAAGGCGTTATCAGGTTTAAGCCACAAGCATTTAAGCCACAATTTGAAGGCGCCCAACCGGTTTGTTCAGGTGACAAATAATACAGAAGGGGAAAGTTATCAACGGCATGAACAATTTTTCGTAGGGTAGGTTGAGATAATTAAAAACAAACGGGTTTCGTATTGTATTTAACTAAATTTAAAAAACAAATTTGTTTTCTTTTTTGGTGCATTTCTCCAGGCGAGCAAAATGGGTGGAGTAAGTGGAATATGTATGTGTAGGATTAGGCATCGATTCAACAAGCCGAGTTATCACTGTATATACATATACCATAAACATACTTAAGTCAAGCGATCAGTGTCAAAATTTTGACAATTATTTAAAAGGGGCTTGCGGAAAAACTACTAAATGCGGTTTATCTTATCGCCAGCAGGGTCACCCTGTATGCGCCCGCAATGTTAACTATAGGACAAGCGGCAGTCGCCGTCGCAGTCGGCGTCACTGTGCGGCGGCTTCCCAGTCGCGTTTGGAGCAATCGTGCGCACAGATCGAGTCGAAGCTTCGGCCCGCATTGTAACCGGAGCAGCACGCGGGAAAATATGAGCCACAGCCAACTGAACACGGCCCAGTTGGTCTTCGAGGAGAAGCCGCTGCATGTGCCAACACTGGAGGAGCTGCAGCAAGGTAAGCAAAAGCAAAAGCAACAACAACAACAGCAACAACAACAACTGTCTGACTTAGTTCGCATTAAAGATACGCGCGCGCTGCTGAAGTAAATGACCTTCAAAAACTGTGCCGAACTTTCCATAGCCGGTTTTATTTTGTTTTTTTTTTCTGTTTTGTAAAGTTCTCTTGGTGTGTTCTTTATACTCTTGCAGCGGACATAACGGATTTGTTGTGACTTTTGTGATGCTTGTTGGCAGACAACTGCACATTCATTATTCATATAAGAAAATAACTTTCGCCTTTCTGGTTCGATTTTTATGTAAAGTAGCCTTTTTTTTTTTTAACCAACTTGTTGAATCTTAACAAAGCTTTGCTTTGATGCATCGAACCAAATACTTTATAATATCGCTGCCATAGAAAATAACACAAAATAGCTCAAACTGTATGCCTGCAAGAGTATTTAATTTTCGTCATTTCGTTTAGTTTAACTGTTCTTCTTTATGCTAAGCGCGAAAACAGCTGGAAAGCTTTTGCACAGCTTTCAGCTGTTTTGTGCGCGTTGTCTTGATGGAGGGCAAGATAAAGCTTTTTCTCGCTCTCTCAACTCTCTCACTCTCCCGCTCTCTTAGTCATACAGGGTGCACTGAGCAAGAATTTTGCAACGAGCAGCGTTCAAGTGGGCGCCTGCCCCGATCTAAAGGCAGCGCAGTTTGGCCTCGTGGAATCGGGCCTGGGCGGCAAGCAAACGCTGCTGGAGGTGGGCGGACCGCCGTATTTGTTGCCGCTGGTGCAGCGCGACAAGCTGTACAATATTGCTGAGATCACGCGCAAGATACAGGGTGCCGGCAAGATATTTGCAATTGGCGCCGGCGCCGGCCCATATCCCATACGCAGCTCCAACTGCGAGGGCATCTACAATCTGTCGGTCAGCGCACAGAACGAGCTGAACAACGGCAGCTACACGGCCACGGTGCGCGGCGCCAGCGAGGAGTGCGTCCTGGAGCGCATACCCAGCACGGAGCCCCGTTGCGCCCTACTGCTCAATCTGTACCTGAGTCGTGGCGAGGCGGGACCCGTGCTAAAGATCTGCGCCAAGCAGCGCACGGGCGACCTGAACTTCATCGAGTGCATACGCAAAGGGCTGGAGGAGCACTACGGCGATCGGGTGGTCGGCCTGGGCGGCATATTCCTAATCAAAAAGGGCGCCGCCCATCAGCACGTGATGCGCGACTTCAGCAAGACGCCCATTCACACGGACGACGAGGTCAACGAGTGGCTCAAGTTCTACGATATGCCCGCCCAGCTGAACGCCGTCGGCACGCTGGTCACCAAGGAGCACGATCTCGACCTGCGTCTCCAGCACTTCCATTCGTTCTCCTTCGCCAACTGGGGCGGACACTATCACTACGACACCACGCCGGATATCGTTGAGTACGAGGCTTATCTCAATGTGGCCGAGCGGGTGGTGCGCGTGGACAAGCCCATGGATACACACAAGGTGGGCAGGGATTAGACCTAACCGTAGGGGTATTCCCTTAATCATAAGTTAAGCTTAACTTGTTGTTGTTGAAAACATGCTGTTTATAAATAAAGATTTGTTATAGCTAAAGGAGTTCAACAATTAAACCAAAAAAAAAAAAAAATAGCCAATTATTTTTGGCTGTACAAACAAAAGTAAAAACTTTAATAAGCTCTTGGAAAATAGTTTCGATTTCAGTTTAAAGCTTGTTTAAAGTCGTTTTATTTTTTTGGGCCATTAAGGCTTTTATGTAATTGCCTGAACTTTCTATGCTTGGCCAAATCAATCAGTGGCGATAAACAAAAGAAGAAGAAGAGAAGAAGCAGCTCCGAGCGGGGTTCTGGTTTTATAACTCCGTTTGCTGGCCGCACTAATGAGAGTCTCGAGATACGGCAACTAGCTAAGCAGGCCGTAAATAATGCAACAATCATGCAGCAGCAACATTTCTTTTGTTTTTTCTATTTTTTTTACTATTATTATTTTTTTTATTTTTGTTTTTGCATCGCTGGCCATTAATTATTTAATAGCTTTGGCTGCAAAAGCGAGACACGGACCGACTATTGGCTATTAGCCATTAAGTTGTTTGGGCGAATCTCCTCCATCTGGATGTGGCGCTACTTTAATCAACCGCAATTAGTGTTAACTGCAGCGACAGTTACCAATTGGCCACATACTAATACTAATACTAATACTAATACTAATACTAATACTATTAGCTATTATTTTTTTTAGTGTCTTACCCAGATAGTTGTCCAAATATCGTTTCATATAGAATTATTATTTTTGAGGTCGCGACGCGGTTTCCAGTTGAACGATTTAACGGACAGATTTCTAATATTTGCATTCAGCTATTTATTATTCAAATTTTCTTAGCCATGCACACGAACAACAACAAAACAAAAGCCGGCCCAAAAGCTGGACTTGAGTTAGTTTAACAATAGACTTTTATCGAACGGCGATTGAACCAATTTAATCTGCCATGGGTCAAAAGAAAAAGAAAAAAAAAAATAAAAAAATCAAAAATAAAAAGAGGAAGAAGCTATAAATACTATATATATACTATAGTATATAGTAACAGAAATGCAAATGCGATTTCGCTTTAGCTGCCCACGAAAAAGAAAATATCTTTTGTGGTTCTTCTTCTTCTTGTTGGTGTTGTTGTTGTTGTTGTTGTTATTGGTCTTTGCTGTTTTTCTAGTCGCTTAAACATTTATTCACATTTTACACACACAATTAGCACTTTTTATTAGCTGGCTCTCGTTTTGATCGACTGCCCGTGGGACGCGCCCAGTTGGTCTTCGAGCTGAGTTCGAGTTCGTGTTGTTATCGTTGTTATTGTTGTTGTTGCTGTTGTTGTTGTTGCTGTTATTAAGTTTTTGGTTAGAGCTGTGCTCGCGTTCACGTCTGTTCGGCTGAAACTCACGTTGCAGACTGAATGAAGTTGGCCACTTTGTTGACGCTGGTCTAAATGCGGCGGCGTCTGTTGCTGCCACTTGTTGTTTTGAATACCCTGTACGCCAGCAGAAACAGAGTATGATGGTATCACTGCAACGGATTAACAGGTTGACAGACCTTCGTTTATATAGTTTATATATATGCACATCTCATTAAACTAACTAAAAAATATAGCCCATTCTTGTAGTACTTTTTATAATAGTAAAAACTTAAACAAATGCTTAAATAAAATAAGCATACTATTTACAAATTTTGTTTTATTTTTTACTTCACTCGAGTACCATCAACTTCACTATACTCTGTTATTAAGTTAAGTAAAGCTCTAAATAGGAAATAGATTATTCCGATTTGTTGCTACAAATCAAACATATTTATATACATATTAACCCACGCTATGCAAATTTAGATTTAAAATACATTAAAATAAATTAAAACTAAAAAAATGTAACTGTTTTTTTTTTCAACAAAGCTTTGCCCTAATATTCAAATTATTGATACAAAAATCAACGCGCAAAACAAAGTAAAATCTTAATGCTTATCTCAGGGGAATATATAATATGCTGAGAGAAGAGATAAGGAGAGTGGGTGATAAGAGATAAGCTTAAGAAACTAACAGAGTATCACGCAATCTGTTCTATCTGTTGCAATGTTTTACTAGTTTTGTTGTTGTTGTTGTTGTTGTTGTGTCTTGCATTGTTGTTTGGTTGGTTGTGGGCAGGTTCGTTGTCGTTGTTTGTTGCCCCGCCGCCTTGTTTTGATTGAAATTGTCGTTTAATCTCAATTTGGACACATTTACTGAGTGGTACATGAAATTTAGCCTGTCTGCTAAACGGCGTCAAGTGCATAAAACAATGCAGGCCAGCTGCAAAGTTTCCAATTCCCAACCAGTTCCCAGCCAATGCCAATGCCAAAAAGACCAGCGACTAATATATATATAGTGGAGCACTCCTTTGGCAACTGCCCAAAGGCAAAATAAACCAGACCCAGCCAACCCCCCTCCCCCTCCCTCCCCTTACCCACCCCCTACAAAAAAAAAAAAAAGAAGAAAAAATCGTACATTGAACCACGCAGTCTCACAGAGGCTGGTCCTCTGCCTATATTTTAATTGAAATTGCATAATGAGACTCGACGAGGTCTTTAAAACGCCGGCTAAGTACTCGTCTGCTATGGATACCCGTTTTAGCGACAGGAAAAAAGATATCGCAAAGTATTTATTTTAATTAATTCAAGGAGCTTTGCATAAGCAGCGGGCGCTCTTATTAAACTCGTACAATAAAGTAAAGAATGGGTATATTCGTCCGAAAAAAGCCTTTTAAACTCCTGTCTTAGCCTATGTACGTAGATTTTACAGTTTAATAACTCTAGCCATAAAATGCAAGCAACTTTTAGGTTAACAGCAGCTTCGTTTTTTTAGATCGAAACAATTAAATTTTTGTTACGCCCAATTCCGCCTCCCAAAACGCATAAAGACATATTTTATGTGCAGCCCCATTTAGCCGTATCATTAAGTTGGCTTTTGTCAGCCGCTTTGATTTGTTATTACACTCAAGAACAGAGTATTGTGCCGACAGCAGCAACATTCCAATCGTTTAGTAATAAAATGTGCAACTGTTTGACGGACAGTTAGGATCTATAATCCATATTAGAAAGCTGTAAGAAACACAGGCTTAAACAATACACAGCTAACACTTGATATAACAGCAACACACCTTGAAACCATGATTAATACTTACGTGTTGGCCAAACGATTAGTTTTTTTATCTAATAATTTTCTTTAGCGCAAATGTTTTAATTTCTAAAATTGTTCTCAGTTTAGATCGTAACAATAAAATAGTCGCGGGCTGATAGAAATAAATTGAAAATCTCATCGTACACAATTGATTCTTTGGATGGGCATTCGATGCCAAAAAGGAAATAAGGATTACTAAATTATACAATGGGATTGCAATAATTGTTTGTTGTTACTCGATAATAATAATTTAAGCGACCACTTTAACATATAGATTTACTTTGATGCATAATAATCGCGACGATGAAAGAAATGCAGCTATGTCTTGAGGCGGCGCTCGTCGAGCAAACTTAAAATGCGGGCAGACGCGTCTCTCTCTCGGTGGATGTAATTCCGGCTAAGCCCATTGTGTCGTAACCGAATCGCGTCTTCATAAAGGGTTCATCTATTGGTAACGGGACAATTTGGGCAGTGGCGCAAAGGCTGATGTTGCAATTATTGGTGCTTGCAATACTTGCGAGCTAAACACCCAAAAAAAAAGGAAAATGTGATTAGATAAGGCTCAACTATCAGTTAATATCAGTTACGAGTACTTACCGCCAGAAAAGGGAACTGCCGCGCTTGAGCTCCCTGCGCGACTGCAAGTCGTTCCAACAGTCTACCCAATTGCTATACCTTGGCATTATTGGCGGTTGGCCGGCCATGAGGCGCGAGCCGCTGATTGCGGAGCATGTAGAAACAACTTGCAGCGGATATAGCAGACTGGAGAAAGCAAATGGCGTAAAGCCTGCATTGTACTGCCTGGCCACCTTGTCCTTGAAAAAGTATTTGTTTACTACGAAAACAGTGGAGCTGGATAGCACTAGGCAGGCAACATCGCACAGCAGCTTGGGGATCAGGCCAGAAAAGAAGCCAAAAATGCCCTCCGTTTTCCAGATTTCAGCAATCGAGCCCAATATGGAGTTATACAGCGTCTCCCGGCCCACAAACTGGGCCATCATCCGCAACGAAATCACATGGAACGGATGCGCGACAACGATGCCGCTGACCGTCAATACAATGTCACGCTTCAGGTTGTACTTGAATTGCACATAGCTGCCAAGGAAAAAAGTTTGATTAGCTGACCGATTAGATAGCTAAACCCTTAACTTACTTCCCCTCATCGGTCGGCTCTGACTCGTCCTTGTCCTCCTGAGCGGCAAGTCCCAGCTTTTCAGCAACGCGTTCGCTCACCACCATGCTCAGAATGGAGCCAACCAATTTGGGTGTCAAGCCACGATAACAGCCATAGAAGCCATCGACCTTTCTGATGTGACCAGCTAATGCAAAAACAAAGATCGAAGTACAAATTTAAATGCCGGTTCGTTGTCAGTAAAATCGTTATGTATTCGACTTACCGTACTGGAAAATGTTTGGCAGCACCATCATCGGCCGACCAAACATCGATTTGCCGGGTCGTGCATTGATTGGCTCATAGCCAATCTGTATTAGCGTCTTTGAGTATTCAAATGGATGCAGTGCAGCGCTAACACCGAGACGCAAGCCGAACCGAATCCAGCTATTAACCTCCGATTCCTCATTTCTGGTGTAATCAGCGAAGTCAGCCATTGTTTCCTATTGTTTTTGTTGAACCTGATCCTGATGGAGAATTAACAACAAAAATTAAGCTGTGCGAGTATGAATATATTAACCGGTCGGCCGAATTGTTTGCACGTCTGCCCTTTTTTTCGCTTTAATTCAGGTTACAAAACTTTGACAAGGCATTTATCGATATTTACTCTATATGTTTCTAGTACGATGTATGGCAAAGTGAACTATCGCCTAGTCGATTTTCCTTAGCTTAAACATATTGAGTTATTTTTGATTATCGCTCAACAACGACCACTAAGCGGGAAACCTAGTAACTAAAAAAAATTAATATCGACAAGTCGATACATCGATAATAAAACATATGTTTTTGCATTTCCGATTGGTAAGCTGTGTGGGTGTAGGTGTATAATGCATAGGTATTTACTCAACATTTCCTACATTGGCACGAATTTTCGGTGAGTCGAGCTATTGTAGAAAAAACACTGTTTACAATAAAAAAACTTGTTTTCAGTGGCATACAAAAGACGATAAACAAGTTGGAGGAATCGCGACTGGATACAAACACAATACAAGGCTGCTTGGAGTTGGCATTGCGCGTTTTTCGTCCCAAAAACGAAATACAAACGGTGCTCTCCAGTCGGTAAGCATTTTCAAAGTGTTAAAAGACGTCGGGCACACGTAATTGGGTTTATTTTTAGCACAGATGCCGGAGTGCACGCCCTGCACTCGACCATACACGTCGACTTGGAGCGCAGCGATGGCAAACCCTATGATACAACCATACTGACGGGTGTGCTCAACCGGACGCTGGACAAGCAGAGCCTGCCCATACGAGTTTTGGGTACACAACGCGTGGCAAACGATTTCCATTGCCGTTATCACGCCATCGGACGCACCTATTTGTATCGTGTAGCCGTGGGCAAAAAGGTGCCACAGATTGATGCCGGCGGCAGTCTAAAGAACAAAGGCTACGAGGCTTTTGTGCCCGTCGAGGAGTTGGATAGGTGTTACTTTCTACAGTAAGTAAACTGTTAACAAATCAGTAATCACTTTACTCACATTAAACCCATTTCCAGAAACTCCAATTTTAATATAGATCGACTTAATGAAGCCTCACGAATGTTCCTTGGTGTCCACGATTTTCGCACCTTTATGAGTGTCAGCCGTCAGAAGAATCAAAGTCGCGATCATCCCAATTTTACGGTGCGTAAAATCGATGAGATTAATATACGCCCAGCGCGGAGCCTAGCACTGGGCCCGAGCGCAGAGTTGGCAACGCAAACCTACGACTACTGGGACATAGAGATCAAGGCCAAATCATTCCTGTACAAACAGGTGCGACGCATTGTCGGCACGCTGCTGGCGCTGGGAAACGGGCGCATCGACGAACGCATCATCTACCAAATGCTAACGATTCCATCCAAGCACACCTGGGATAATCGTATATTGTTGGCACCTGCTTGTGGCCTTTATCTGTGCCGTGTTCATTATCGCGACACGGCTTTTGAGCTTCCAGACGAGACTGGTCAATAAGTAAGTCGCCAATATGATACTGCTGTATGAGCTGCAAAAACGTTTGGCCAATCTAAGGCCCACCACCACAATTGTGACCACACCCACCGGCGCACGTTATGTCGAGCGACGCAGATCCTCCACCGGCGAGGACACATCGGCCGGCAGTCCAGAGCAGCTGGAGGCACGCCAATATGGATTCGTTGTGGATACAAAGCCCGATGCGATACCCGCGTGCATACTAAGTGAATTTCTGTACTTGGGCTCGCAGGATGCCGTCACTCCGGAAAACTGCATCAAGTACAAATTAACTCACATTTTAAGTGTTGGCATTGAAACGCCCCACGTTGAGCTGCCGCCAACGGTCAAATGCAAGCATTTGCCGTGCCTGGATCTGCCCGAGACAAACATTCTGCAGTACGTGCTCCCAGTCGCCATAGATTTTATCGAGGAGGCAAATGGCTGCAAGGGTTGCGTCCTGGTCCATTGCAATGCGGGCGTTTCACGCTCCGCTTCAGTTGTCATTGGTTACCTGATGCAGCGGCGCGACATGAGCTTTGAGGAGGCATACAATCTGGTCAAGTCGTGGCGACCTTCCATCCAACCAAACGCCGGCTTCATGCAGCAGTTAAAAAAGTTTCACAAAACACAGTCATCTAGGTCATAATTATGTTTATGATCACAAATGTAGAAGCAATATTTGCTTCGTTAATAAAGCGTTTCTTTTTGGTGTGAAACCTTTGCTTCTAATTTTTTTTATTTTTATAAAGGATATTTTGATATTCAAAATTGGCAACTCAAAGATTCAAACTGATTGCGGGGGCTTTAAAAAGTTATCGAAGTTTAATCGACCGCGTACACAATTATCGAATTCCCATTAGCTGCAGCCCTGGTGCGTAGATAAACAGCTGCGACCACTAAAGCAATTAAAATGAATAAATTAAAGGCTGTAGTAATATTACTATTTACTTTAAGCCATTATGCCAACGGCGACTGTGGCTGCAATAAGTTGGAAAGAGATGCTTCTCCCGCTAAAGCAAGTACAGGCGAGGAGGCGCCTCAACAAGTGTGCGAGCAACAGGCGCGCAATAAAAACAAACACTATCGCGACTATTATCCGGAGACGGAGCCCGAGATTGAGGGCATGTCGCTGATACCGGGCGGAAAACTTCACATTGGCACAGATGAGCCGCTGTTTAAGGCCGATCGAGAGGCGCCAGAGCGTTTGGTAAAGTTGAAAGATTTTTATTTGGACAAATACGAAGTATCCAATGCAAATTTCGCCAAATTCGTTGAAGCTACAAAATATTCAACTGAAGCTGAAGGCTTCGGCGATAGCTTTCTATTTAAGACATTGCTGACACCCGCCCAGCAAGCGGAGCTGGAGGATTACCGTGTGGCCAACGCGTTATGGTGGTATAAGGTCAGCGGCGTCAACTGGCGCAAGCCCCACGGCCAGGGCAGCAGCTGGAAAGGTGAGCATTCCCAGTATAATTTAACTATTATTGAGCTAATACTCTGTGCAATCTGTTACAAGAACTGGAACAACATCCCGTCGTGCACGTCTCCTATCGCGATGCCGTTGCCTATTGCGCTTGGGCAGGCAAACGGTTGCCCAGCGAGGCGGAATGGGAGGTTGCCTGCCGAGGCGGCAAGCAGCGCAAACTGTTCCCGTGGGGCAACAAGCTGATGCCCAAGGATAAGCATTGGCTCAACATCTGGCAAGGCGAGTTTCCCGACGGTAATACCGCAGAGGATGGCTACCAATTTACATGCCCTGTTGATAAATTCCGTCAAAACACTTACGATTTGTACAATATGGTGGGCAACGTCTGGGAGTGGACCTCAGATCTATGGCAGGCCGGCGACACCAGCGCAAGTCCCAATCGCGTCAAAAAGGGCGGTTCTTACCTGTGCCACAAAACCTATTGTTATCGCTATCGCTGCGCAGCGCGTTCTCAGAACACCGAAGACAGCTCGTCCGGCAATCTGGGCTTCCGTTGTGCGAAGGATGTCTGAATGCGGGAATCAATAAGATGTTTTAAGATAACAAATAATATTTTTGTTTAATATAAAATTTCACTTACCAATAAGAAAATATCCCGACCTCATATTCCTTATCAGTATAAAATGTCGAGTCAGTATGGCTGTTTCCGTCTTTATGTTTCTGTGCAAAATTGTCATAGTCTTAATCTTTAGCATATGTTTTCTTCCATTTGGATAAACCAGTTTTTTTTTTAATCTTTCATAGCTTTTGCCATGTGGTTTCTTTATAAAAAGTAAGAGCGCTCGTACGCTAACATTCAACAAGAATTATCATTAATACATTCTTACACTCTATAGTCTACAAAGATTTTTCAATATAGCCTTATTAAGCCTTAATTATATACATTGTCATATATAAAAAAATTGTGTACAATTTTAAATATAGCGCACCAAACGTCTCCGAGGTTATTTCATCTGCGACAGCTTTAAGATACCACGACTGCGTCGATTTATTCGGTTAGGTTATACATATAAAACAGTGGTAAAAAATATATGATATTTATATATATTAATCTAAATTATTATATTTATATGGCGACTTGGTCAGCGGCGCAGTGAAACGCACTCTTCGATCCGTATGGAATTCTGGCCGCCAAGATTATGTATGAAGGTTTCATTGGTTATGGTTTGCCTGCGCTTCTTGCGGCTGTTTATCATGCGAGATCGTCGCCTCCTCTCCAAAGAGGCTTCATTTTTGCGGGGCGGTGCCTTTGGCTGATATGGCAGAGGCGCATTATTCTTGCGACTAAAATAATAAACATATTTCAATAAATACAATGCACCTTTGAGTACATACAAAAATATTTGTACTACCTTACGCGGCACATTTTGCAGGTGCCGTTCTCGGGATTGCTGTGCTTCTCCCAGAACACATCTCGCACGAGCTGGCCGCACCAGGCCAACGTGTGCAGATGTATGAAGAACTTTCTCGTCGGAAGTGAGGAATCTTGAGCGCACATTTGTGCATGACGTAGCCAGCCAGTTTTCTTAAGTCTTAACTGGCCGCAACGAATGCATTGTGTCCACTTTTGTATATCGGCGATTGTCATCCAAAGAGCTTTACGAGCGAGCGATGGCTTGATATCTTCCTGCAGTATCGTTTCCGGACGTGCCTGCTCCTCATTGGCTAGATCGATGATGCACTGCGAACTGTTGCTATCGGAGTCCATTTCGTAGTCCTCGTGTGCCGAAACGCTTTGGTTGCTAGTCGCTGGCGTTGGCGAAGCAGCAGACCTATTTGTATGATCCGCATTGTCGTCGGCCACTGGCATCGCCCTCAGGGGCGAGAGCGGTGTGTGATCGGGAAACGGTGGCCACGGCTCCACGTAAACAAACACATGCAACGACCCGCCTAGGCAGGGGCTGTGCGCCTCCATGGGGGCCAACTCCCGCCACATATTGCAATGGATGCACTTCATTTGCGGCGGCTGCGCACAACAAAAACAATGATAGTGCCGTTCGTCTGCGACCACCAGGCACAACGATGAGTCGGCGTCCGCGTTGAGTACACCGCATTTGCAGCAAATACATTGCATTTTGCGCACACTCTGCCGTACTCGAACTCTTCCTGGCAATAACTACTATCAACAATTATAAAATTAAGCTGCACTCACTGACTTCTGAAAGTGCTTTGCGCAGATGAATAATTGTGTGAATGACAAATAAGAATAAGCAGACTGTTTGCCGCCGAAAAATTAATGATTCAAATTGGTGACCAATTGGAGTTTTTTTGCAACACAAATAGTATTTTAATAACGTCAGCGATTGTAACAAATACCGAGGTATTCATTATTTTATGTATTTTATTATTATTATTTTTGACGTTAACGTTTTTTGAAATTCACATTGACTACATCATCGATCGCCTATCGATACATGGAGTACAATCAAGATTAACGGGTATCGATATATATCGCATAGGTGGTTCCGTTACATTATCAAATTCAAATTTAATCGCAAAGAGTTCAATGGTGATATTCGTTATAGGCTGGCAACGATAAAGAATACAAGTGCTTTAATATAAAGTATTTTTATTATTATTTATTTATAGTCTGCGATTGCGTTGAACAGTTTCGAACGCTTACATAATATTAGTTTGTATGGCTAATGTGTATATTTCTTGTATATTGCTGACTATTGCCTTGCGCAAACGACAAATGTTTTATTGCAAATCTTTCAGATTTTGACTATGTATGTATATGTATATATGTTCGTATATGCTACATGCTAGTTTTGCGTATGATTCTCGGTTATAAGTATAAATGCGTAAAGCTATTGCTACGATATACATACATATTATTATCTGCTGAAATGCTTCACTGATACAACACATTTTGCGGGTTTCGCGGTGAAAAACAAATATACAAAAGAAACTTATAAATAATTTAATCATAAGGTGTGCTATTTACAGGGACTTCACTACAACTAAGCGCTGACTATTGACTCTAACCGTAAATATAACTAAATCATAAACGTGCTTACATAATATATGTACTGATCGAACATTATGTACATATGTATGCATGTGGAGATCGTGCAACTAGCTGGCGACGATCGTTTTTGGGTCTGATGTCTGGTTCCAAAATAAATATCACAATGCAAATTATATACATATGCGATATATATTAATATAAATATATATATATATATATATCTCGGATCGTTGCGGTCTGGGATATGCGAATTCAGATATAAACGCTTCAGGGATTATTGCATAGACAAAGCATGGTAACCGATAAGGAACATTTGCCAGCTGCCAACCTGGAAGACTTTGGAAGCCTACGCTAGAACGCTAGTCGCTCCAAAAAAAATACTGTGGGATCGCCTCCTGTCCCTCTTCAGGCTCCATCGCCGGCGGACAGTTTGACGGCCTGCAGCATCACCTGCCTGAGATCCTGCGCCAACTGATTGATGTGCACCACCGAATCGACCATCTCCTGGACGGCGCTGCCGCTGGGAAAATGCGCCGCTGCCTTCTTCGACTTGAGCACGCAGGTCTTCAGCGCGTCGGAGAGGGCGTTGGTGCAGTGGAGTATCTTCTCGCGGAGCGCCTCCTTCGAGATATTGCGATGCACATTGTCGCCAATGCTGACCAGATTGTGGGCGGTGACCACCACAAACTTGCCATAGGCAATAAAATATTTAGGCGCCTTATTCTTCTCCACCGTCTCCAGGAACGAGTCGATTGCCTGCAAAAGGTCGCCCATGTGCGTAAAGATTAATTGGGCATAGTAGCGCACCAGCTTCTTGTCCTTGTCCGTCAGCTCCGGCGATCGGCAGGGCGTGGCCACGCTGGCCGTGGGCGTGGTGGGCACCGACGGCGCATTGCCCATTGCCGTGCACTCGGCAATCTTGAGCGCACTGTCAAACTGGGTCTTCAGGCTAGCGGGTATGGCATCGCGAAGTGCCTGATTTTTCTTGGCCGCCGCGTCCTTCGACTCGAAGGCCACATAATCGTAGTCCTCCAGCCACTCGGAGCTGTCGCGTGCGCCGCCATTCGATTGGCCCTGATCCGCGGGCAGCTGGCGCTTGAACAACAACGAGGCGTTGCCCTGAATGAAGCTGGTGGTGGAGCGCACGTCCTCGGTGAGCGTCTGGGCGCAGGCCATCAGCTGATCGAGACTGTCGGGTGGCCGGCAGCCGTGCTTCTCATCGCTGCGCGCCAGCTGCTCCACGGACCAGTCGCCCTGGGCGTCCAGCGCCTCGGAGGAGTCGTGTATCAGCTTGTTAGCATCGCGCAGGGCGCGCACCAGCGGTCGCAGCTTCAGCGCCAGACTGCGATCCTCCGAGCGCTGTGCATTGCCCAGAGCACCTTCGCCAAATTCGGCCAGATCGTGGAGCGCTGTGCGCAGACGCAGCGCGGCCAGCTTGAGGTCCATAATGTGCAGCTCCAGCTGCGCCCGAGTGCGCCAGTGCGGCACAACAAAGCTGAGCAGCCGACTGATGGCCGTTGTTGTCTGGGACTGGAGCTTGGCCAGCGCCTCCAGTGCTGAGTTCAGCTCCAGCGGCAGTTCTTTGGTGGTGTTCACAGAGCTGCCATGGCTCGCATGGCTGCCGTTTGCCCCGTTCGATGTGGGCGCCTCCTGCAGCGGCGGCAGCGGAAAGTCATAGCTGCTGGCGTGTGGGCGTGGATGTGGATGTGGGCGCACCGGCAACGGATTGCGGCGCGGTATGTCGTAGTCGGGCATATTCGCCAGCGAGCTGCGGTTGGAGCTAGAGAAGCTGAGACTCAGGCTGTCGCTGGTCAGTAGCGAGGAGGCCGAGCTGCTCGGCGTCAGCTGTTGGTGCTGATGAAGATGCTGCTGCTGCTGCTGCTGCTGCTGCAGCGGGCGCGGCACATCGTAGGACTCCTCCTCAATGGACATAGAAGCGGCGACGCTCTTAAACGAATCATAGCGTGCTCCCAGCGCCGAGCCCATTGTGGGCGTTCGAGCTACGCCCCGCGCCGCCTCATAGCTCAGCGGCACGGGCGTGGCCGGCTTGGGTATGTCATAGGTCTCGAACTCGCCGCCGACGCCAGCACTCGGTGTGCCCATCATCGAGAGGTTCTGATAGATGCTCTGCTGGTTGCCGTAAAGCTGCTGTTGTCCCGCGGAGCCGTTGTAGATGTACACATCACCCTGCCGCTGCGGCGTAATGACCTGTAATCGATGGAGCAGACAAAAGAGTGTGATTAGCACTTGGGATGGGGCTGGGCTGGGGTTGGTCTGGGCTGGGTTATCCAGCTCAAAGTAAACTTCTAAATACGTAATATGGGTATGAGTGTGTGTGTGTGTGTGTGTGTGTTGTGGTTGTGCCGCTGACTAAGCCAAGTCATGTCTGACTGCAGCCCCTTCCACGCCAGCGCCCTTTTACTATTTATCGATTTTCGTCATCATCATGTTTTATTTTATGAATGAAATTGTATTAAAATACTATTTAATTATGTTACACACCTGTCTGCCTGTATTTAAGCCGGGTCGATTATCACATTTTGTTGCCAATTAATTGAGAAAAATAAACCAGCAGCAAAGTGAAAAGCTTTGCTGTGGAAAACTGCGCTGCTCAGTGGAAAAAACTTGACTGTAAATTTAATTCCATAGCCAATTGCAAAGCGTGCAGTTCGTAAAAACGCAGATACAGGGAAATTTTGCAGAGCATGCGCACAAACACCTATTTAAATACAGGGATGTTTTTGCGACTGCAACTCGGTGCGCTGCAGTGTCAAGGCAAAGCCAGCT
The DNA here is from genome assembly GCA_004143845.1 of Drosophila lacertosa. Lineage (NCBI taxonomy): Eukaryota > Metazoa > Arthropoda > Insecta > Diptera > Drosophilidae > Drosophila > Drosophila lacertosa. The sequence goes on along the minus strand of SCDZ01000760.1, from coordinate 10,862 downwards.
GAACCTGAACATGAACCTGAACCTGAACATGAACCTGAGCCTGAACAAAGGCCACACAAAGGGAACCAAACAACGCGAACAATACAAATATAATTATTTATCAAATAAAATAGGATTACAACAAACAAAATGCTAAATGAAAAAAAAAAACAACGACTGTGCATAAAGGCAAGAGCTTAGGCAAACAACCCTCCATTTGAATGGGCCATATGCTGGGCACGCTTGATGAAATATTATTACAGCATACAGGATCAAGGCAGAGAAGAAACTATGATCAAAATGGATTTGGCAAGTTTCGAAGTCAAATGAAAAATGTAATTATATGTTCAGAGTTGCCTCCTGCCGTCTGTTACATACATGCACGCTCAGCAAGTATGCCCTTTCATACCCTGTTTAAATGGGCACAGGATATAAAAGCCAGCAGGCGGCGTATTAAATCGATTGTCAATTAGGTAAACCGTTAACCCCAGCCCCGCTAAGGATCGTTAAGAGGGCTACCTGAAGTGCGGTCCACTCTGGTGGCGGCTGTTTCCCTTTCCCCTCTCCCCTTCCACATCCTTTTTGTCCTTTATATTGGCACTCCTCCTCGAGTGTCAGTTGTCGCGTAACACGAGTCACAATTCGCCAAACAAATGCGATACGCATTCTTCACAGGATATAAAAGTCGATCCTTGGCCAGAAGAGCAGCTGCCGCAGCGCTTATCAAGTAAAGGAATCGGAGCAGCTGAGCCGAACGGCGGCAGGATTCATTTGAAGCCCGAATAGTTCAACTCAAGGAAATCCATTGCACAATTTTCCATTGGGCTTGTCTTTGATATGGGTCAGCGCAGCAGGGCGCGGCCAACCTCAAGCAGGTCACTTTTCCACAGAGCTCATGCTGATTTTTCCTGCAATTTGTATTTGTTTTTTTTTTTTTTTTTTTTTGCGTGACTTTTCCTTTGGCTTTCCATTTGTTTGTCTTCGGCCCCGTTATGAAAAATCATTGCAGGCCACGGGGCCATAGATCAGTGGAAATGTGTGTTTATGACACATTTGGGCCACAATTTTTAATGGCCAGTTTTGTGTGTGCCATTAAAATGGCCGCCAGGGGGCGCAGCATTATGAAATTGGCCAAATTTAGCTATTTTCGCGTGCTGGCCGCTTTTGCTAGCGGCCATATATTTAATTGGAATTTTGATAGTTGAAAGTTGAAATTCACAGCACGATCGAAACAGAAACATTTCTTTAGTGTTTTCTTTTTAGCTGCTACTCTTTTATGCCGGGCAGGAGTCTACAAATCTTTCAAATCTCTTTGGGCTGACACAACATTCTTTCATTTTATTTTTCTTTAGTTTTTTTTTTTATGGGCCCGGTTTTAATGCCGGGCCCCGAAACGGTAGCTGCGGCAACACAACAGATTTGTATCTTTTTTCGCAGCTCATTTGATGCGTTTCAATGCTGCTCTCACACCTCCCGCACACACACACACACCTGCACACACACACACACAGAAGTTAGGGCGGGAGAAGTTCTTTGACAAAATTTCGACATTTTCTCACGTACAGAAAACAAACGAAAACAAAAACAAAAAAAAAACAACATTTGTACACATATGCAAATTGTTGTCTTGGGGGAAGGGGGAAGGGGGGGGCAGCTGTTTATATTGGAGTGCCCGCAGGGTTTTAAATTTGTCTGCCCTCTTTTCTTTTTTTTTTTGTATTTTGTGGCGTCATGTGGCGATCTCACCTCAATCAGAGCCGCAAAACTTCAAGTGCTTTCAATTTGCGGCTTAATTAATGGCTATTTGCGAATCATTACGTGGAGTATTGAAAACCGTTAATCCCTACGATTGCCACTTATGACCTTGCCATATATGTATATAAAGATATATGTGTGTATATATATATATATTTAAGCATAGGCATGCCAAGCCATATGCGTTGAAATCCGCATGCCCCAGGCCGGGGCCCGTGGCCGGGTCTCTTCATAAGGCACTGGACGAGTCTGCTGGTTTGGTTTGGTCATGCACAAATCTCGGCAGAACCAAAGATGCACAGATGAGAAATTATTGTTGTCGCCATTTGCTTGTGGCCATTTTTGGTCATTGAAATAAAAATGACATGTTTTCCTCACAGCGCACAAACGCGAAAACTCTTTTTGGAAATGCTCCACTCGCCAAGCAGCAGCAAGCCGAAGGAGTTGGCCATAAATCTTCATGGCCTGGCCATTGGGCAACCTGACTTGGACTTGGACGGGGCGAACGTGAATGCGAATGCGAATGCGAATGCGGACGCAGCTTTATGGGCAGTGCGTGACCGCAGACTTATGTGGGCTCAAGGAACTTGAAATTGTCACAAAACTGGCGGCTGGCTAACGGTGGAGCCAAGTTGTCGTCTCGGATTTGGCCACTGTCCGCTGGGATTTATTTTTGGTCAGGCCGACAATGAGACGTAAATATTTATGTGGTTTCTTTTTAGCTATATTTTTTGTTTCTCCTTTAGAGTTGATAATAAATACATAGATATACATTTAGCACATATGTATACCAAGCAACTGTTTGTTTAAGTTAAAATCATTTGCTGCTCTTAACTAACACTAAGCTGCACTTGAAGAGTATTTGGAGTGCGGCTTTGGGGTAAGCTACATGCACTTGCCGCCAGCTTATCTGGCTTGCCACCGCATAGATTTGAACGTGGGCTGCACTTGCAGCCTGCCCAACAGTTGCGCAACAGCGTTCAACACATTTCCGTTCTCAATTAAGTTTGGGGAATGCACACACACACAAACACACACAAACACACACATATATATATAGTATGTTTGGTATCCACTCGGATCAAGTAAAGTCTTGCCACAGCCACTTCAGACATTGTTTGCCCAAATGCAAGAAGACTCGTTTCCACCTGTTCAAATCTTTGTGGCCAGCCAAGTGCGATTTGGCTTCCCCCTCCCCCTCCCCTTCCCCTTCCCCTCCCTACGATTCGATTCTCGGCTGCAGTGCGTCATGTGCGTAAACTTTTTTGACGCTTTCGAGTGGCGTTTTCCATTTGAAGTTCGTACGGCGTGTGATTTTCCTCAATTCGAATCAATAAAATAAAAACTGTGCGGCAGACAACGTCAAATGAACAAAAGCGGCATTTAATTTTTACAGCTACCACTTCAATCTGCCCCCTCCTCCTCATCCCTCCTTATATGGCCAGCGGTGCACTTGGCTTGTCTTGGTCTCGTCTCCATGGAAAGGTTTCACCACGGCGACGCAATCTTCCACTGCCAGTGGCAACGAGTCCGACTTCGACATCGACTCCGACTCTGAGTTCGAGTCCGTTGCAATTTGCAGTTGCAGACAAGAAATCAAATGATTGGGAGGCGGGGCAATCTATGAGGTTGACCAGGGGGGGGGGGGGGGGGGGAGATTGGGGGCGCCACGATTGTTACTCCGCTGGCGCTGGCGTTTATTTGAATTCGAATTTGAATTTGAATTTATGGTTTCACTTGCCTCCAAAGAGATTGATAGCTGCCGATAATGCGAGGAAATGTTTACGACTCTGTAATTTTTGGACTTTATTTTATTTGATTTGCTGCGCGCCAAGTGCGAAGAAAAGCGAAAGTCTACAACCAAAAAAATTATTGCGGGGCGTTTCACTCCAAAGATGGCAAAGTTCAAAGCTGAATAAAAACAAAAAAAAAAAAAAAAACACGCCTCCATTGCATGTGGTGCTAATGATAATGGACAATTATGGACGCAGTTGCGCAATGGAGGAGCGGCCAAATAATATTTGAAAGGCCCCCAAAACGAAACAATTGAGTGGGAGTTGTATTTATTTTTTTATAGGGTATCTGCGATGCGTGCATTGATTGGCGTGTATGTGAACTATTTCCTCATCTTCAACTAATGCCAGCTGTCGGGGCAAGTGCAAATTATTCGTTTCCTTTAATTATGGACATCGATTTGGCAAATCAAACAGTTCGAGTTAGAAAGAGAGGGAAGAGGAAGAAGCTGCTGCAATGCAAATAAAACGCATGTCCAGCTGACAAATTGGCAAATTACGAGAGAGAGAGAGACCGTATGCAAAAAAAAAAAAAAAAAAAAAGGAAACCCGTTGGACATGCCAGCACACGCAGCCAGCTGGCGGCGATGCAGTGCATCAGCCTCGACTCGACTCGACTCGACTTGGGTCTTATACATACTATATTAATTGCACAATTACGACACGCAATTGACGTGCGGAGAGTGAACGATGGCCGGGCATAATGATGGAAAACCGGCGGAGTCGAGAAATTACTTTCTTTCACTTTCCAGACGGATATCATAATTCAAAAATGCAGTAGCCGCCGAACCCAGCGAACAGCCAGCCAAATATAATAAGACACGATGCAAAAAAAAGCAGATGAAAAATCTGCCAAAAACAAAAAAGATACAAATTTAAAGAAAACGAAACGAAATGAAATGAAATGAAATCAATTAAGAGCAGCCTCGAGGGATCTGGTCGCCTTTGGGGAAATGCACACGAAGCGTTAAATTAAACGAGAAAAAATCAAAGCAAGGACGAAGCCTGAATACCCTTAATAAAGATACAAAAATTTCGTATATGCCAAAGAATATTTCTATGGAAACTATATGAATTGGTGAACCGATTTGAATAAGATTTGACATATTTGTAAGAGGTATTATGTTGCTTATTTGACCTGAGTTTGGTTAAGATATCTTTATAATAAAAAAAGTTTTCCTTATAAAAACTTAACTTTGAGTTGATTATTTCTATGGCAGCTATACGAAAAAGTTGTTCTATGTCGAAAAGCTTTAGTTAATATGCGAAGAATATTTAGAAACTCCTTTCTGTCTATTTTTATAATGATATCTTAAGAAACAAAAAAGTTTTTCATACAAAAACTTAGTTTTGAGCCGAACTTTTCTATGGAAGCTATACGATATAGTTGTCTGATATTGATCAAATTTTGTTCATATATAAGAGTCTTATAATGTCCTTCAATTACCAATTTTGGTTAAGATATCTTAAGTAACAAAAAAGTTTTTCTTACAAAAACACATTTTTCATCTGATAATTCCTATGGCAGCTATATGATATAGTGATCCGATGCGCTCAAGCTCACCATATGTACTACCCGTAATAATAAAAAGAAACTATGCAAAGTTTGATGAAGATTGGCCAAAAACTGACAATGTGCTGGGCTGTAGATACTTTTGTATCTTTAAGGTAGATGTTACTTTGTGGCTTAGTTAAAGCACCCTTGGCAAATGAACTGTGAATAACTCACCTTGTTTGGCGATAGATGCCACGAGCGGCGTGCACCGCGTCCCTGGCAGGAGGATGTCGAGATTGAGGAGGGCGAATCCGTTCGGCTGCCAGCGCCAGATGCGCTGATGATGGAACCGTTCTCGTAGATCTCGCCCGAGCAGATGGAACTGCTCAACGTGACAGAGCTGGCATCCAGTGACGGTATGGGCGAACTGGCCGGCGACGGCGAGAAACAGCCCGAATCGTATGAGTTGATGATGCGTAACCGGTTGCCGGGACATAAACCCTATAAAAAAAAAAAAACACATATAAATTAAACACATTAAAACAAGTCTAAGCAAAAAAATTGAGCTTTACATTATTGCAGTTTTTTCTTTTTTTTTTAATGGGAATTCAGGGCTGTCACTCATTGAGTACAATTGATTTTGATTGATTTTTAATTAACTCAATGCTGAATGCATTTTTAATAAATCAATAAAAAAATATATATATTTATATATATCCAAAACGAACAAAATTGTATCATATTAATAAAAACTTAATAAATTGCAATTTTTTAATTGCACGCCAAGCTGCAGTTTATTTATTTTTTTTTTGTGTGCGTTTTTATTTCTCAGATCTTTTGTCAATTCATTTGACATCTGTGTGAGACTTTTGATATACACGAAAAATGTTCCCATTGCCAGCTTCAAAGTGTAAAGAAAAAAATCTTGTCAACATGTGTTGCAGCTCATTTCAATTTGATTTTAGCCGTAAACAACAAAATTTTGCTTGTTGCGACTGCTGAAAAATTTATGCTACATTTTTTTTTTCTCTTTTTTTTTGGTTGGTTTTTTTTGTAAACATTTGAAAATGTTTTTATTTTTAATATTTATGTTGCTGTTGTCGCCACTCAATTGGCTGTTTTTGGGTTAATTGTTTCCATTAAAAAGTGCGGCTACTTTTTAATTAACGGCAATTGGCCGACATAGCTTGTAGCATAAAGTATCTGTATCTGTGTATCTTTGTATCTGTATCTATGCATGTGCGGCCATCTATAGCGATTTTGATTTCCATTTTGATATGTGTTTTGACACCAGCCGCCAGCCGACAGCCGCCAGCCGCCAGCGGCGCCTGAGTGCACTCATGAGTGTACTCGTGAGTGTCGCGCCCGCCAATTGAGTTGTTAATTAAAAATATGTTCAGAGCTGCAATTTTTAGCCAAACGACGTGCAGAAATGTTTTTTTCCCAGCTACGGCCGTTAATCAGTTTTTAATTTGGCCAACTCACAGCCCGGAAAACTGGAGAGCCGTTTATCATAGAGTATTGTCCAATCGGTGTGGCGCTTCAGCGAACATGTGATCATTAAGCGATCACAGATTATTGAGGGGCAAATATTGTTAAAAAAAAAATAATAATTATGCCACTTTTAATGAAGTCAACAGTTATTTTATGTTTTAGTTAAACTATAATTTAAAGTGAGCTCATTTCGAATAGAAAAGAAGTTAAAAGCAAAAAAATAAACAAAGTTTTCGAAAAATTCGAATAGAAAAATATTTTAAAAAATACAAACAAAAATTTCAATAATTAAATATGGTTTTATCGTTGCTATAAATAAGCAAATAATATTTTTGATTACAAAATATTCAAGGAATTTTGTAAGTTTATTTTAAACGCTTGTTTGCCCACTTGTCCAAAAGCATTTGAAGCATTTAGCCCAATTAATGATGCTAACAAACTGTGAAACATTTTCCATTACACTTTGTGGGCAATCGACCTCATTTTCCCCTCTTTTCTTATAGCCCCATCTCTGCCCCCCTCTGCCCCCTTCAGCTCTGACCGTGTCCAAATTATGTTGTATGCACTGTGGTAATCGCTCGAAGGCATTGTGTTGGATTATTATTATTGTTTATTATAATTATAATTATTATTATTTTTATTGCAGCTGCAGACACAATTAAAGTGGCAAATGTGAAATTTATATGCAGCGGGTGGCGGCCACGTGCCCCGAGATGTGGTTGTAGTTGTTGTTGTTGTTGACGTTGATGAATCATGGCCATAACGAGACAGACGCCAGTATTACAAAATTAAATTATAAATTCAAATTGGGTTTTTTTTTTTGCTTCTCTCTACCTTCAATATTTGTTGGCGGAGAACTTATGCAAATGCCTAAATTGGTTAATTGCACAGACAGAGCAGAAATTGGGCGTGGCCAATTTGGCAATTAGGAGTCTTCGAGATGCCGAGAAAACAAATACGTGGCTCGCAAAAGGCGTTGCCCTTTAGGCCATAATGTTCCGTACACTCAGAGAAAAGATAAACCAAATAATATACAAAATAATAATTCTTGTAATTTTAATTTCATTTTTAATAAATAGAAATGTAATCCTCATATTTATATATTTGTATTGAGGTTTGGTTTATATTTTACTTTCTATCCATGTGTTGTTAAGGTACATTTTTTATGCTGAACAGATTCTTCACTTAATAAATAAAATAAAATAAATAGAAAAATTTTAAATAAATTTGAGTCTAATTCCTTTTCTCTAAGTGCACTTAACTTGGCCAAAACTGCACTCACCTGTTTATTGAGCAGCGAACAGAGCCACCAGCCAGCGATGCCTTCGGTGTCCTGTTCGATGACAGTGAGTATATCGCCCTTCTTGAATTCCAGCTCGTCCTGCGCCTCCTGGCAATTATCATAAATGGCCTTGGCATAAAGTTTCTGCAAATAAATCAAAAAGCCACAAAAGCAACAATTAAAAAGTTTTCTTTTTTTTGTTTTCAGCCTTATCAGAATGAAGCCATTCCATTTTATTTTTTTTGTTACATACATACATAATGACCATAATGAACTGCATGCAAGGCTGTTGGCCAAAACGAAAGAGAACAAAAAAAAAACCAAATACTTCTAAAATGCCGCAACGCAAAAAAAACAACAAGAATCAGCCCCAATTTCAATGGAATCCCAAAGACGTGCGGCAAAAACCGACCCCGACATTGACTTTAACTTTAAGTTTAACTTTATGTTTAACTTAGCAAATCCAACTTCAACTGCAAACAAAAAAAACAAAAACATCATTCAAAAGAACTCGTCTGCGGTTTCCACAGGTAGCATATTTTTTTTTATTTTTTTATTTTTTTGGCATAATATAAATCGTTTTTTTTCTGCTTTTTTGAAAACGAAAAACAAAACAAAAAAAAGTGCACAAAGTGCAAAACGAATTTTGGCAAACTAAGAGAACAACAAAGCAGCCAAAAACAAAGCGAGTTCTTGGCTGCTATTGTTGTTGTTGTTGTTGTTGTTGTCTTTTAGCTCATGCCATGCGCTTCATTAGTTTACCTGGAATTTCAGGTCAACTGCGGTTGTTAGAGCAGAGTTTACAACTCGGGTAGATAATACAGAAACACGCTTAATTCAATTTTTTAATGGAATGCCTGAGGTTATTTAGGTACAGTGAAAGTTCGAATGAGAGAACGCAAGTTTGTAACTTTTTAAATAATTAATTAAAAATTAAAAAATAAAAGAACTTCCATCCAAGTATGCTTGAGTCTAAACTTAATTTACGCACATATAAGCTAGTCATTAAGAGGAGTGTTCACTGTATTTAATTTGATTAAGCTGCTGCTCTTTAACTGCAGTCTGCATTTGATTGCATTTAATTCAATTGATTGCCGCGTGCAGCAATTGCATTCCAAGCACTTTCAACTTGGGTTCACTTGGCTGATGGCCATAAATAACTGTTTGGGGCTGGCCATTGTTGCCTTAACAGTTTCATAATCATCAACATTATTATCATTTACATGCCTTTCATACGCATTTCAACTGCAGCAAGAAGAGAGCGTCTCTAAACCAATGACCACGACTGTGCATTGTGTGCAAGTGTGTGTGTGTGTGTGTGTGTGTGGGCAAAGGTTTCCTCAATGAATGAGCTGCTTTATCCATGTGCTTATCTAAATGTGTGTGTGTGCTTGTGTGTGTGTGTGTGTGTCGGTCTCGGGTTAAGCGTGTTGCTTTTAATTTCGCCACCGCATCGAACAAAAATCCAAAATGAACGTTTTTGAACTCAACCCAAAGCCGACAACGTTGTTGTTGTTGTCGTTGTTGTTGTTGTTGTTGTCGTTATTGCCGTGACCCCCCTTGCCGTTGGGGGGGCACGTTTCCTTTAATTTCCCCCCCCCCCCCCCCCCCCTTACGTTTTACCCTTTGCTCCTGTCTCATTTAATATGAGCTGCGGATATCGACACACACACAGATACAAACACACACACACAGTTACACTCGCATAGCGATTACAATATCGCGCAATGAATCGCCGTTGAACTTTCAACTCGGCTTTAAGAGTTTGGAACCCGTTTCGACAACAACAACAACAACAACAATTGCTTTGCGGTTTGTATTCTAGTTTTCAATTTGGAAAGCTGAAACCGTTCGAAAATGTCAAAAGAAAATGCGCGCACTTGAAACTCATGTGGCATGCAATGCTTTATTGTGTGGCATGCCACACCGAGCTGACAATGACACTTGAGCGCTGTTCAAACGCAAATGTTTGCCCAATTTGCCTACAGGGAACTGAGCCAAGTTAAGGTTTTGTTTTTTTTTTTGGAGATAGCTCTTCAATTGTCAGCTGAAACTTAACTTTGCTTTCTTTGAGCCAACAGCAATTTTCACACAGCGCTAATTGAGCCGGCAAATATTTACAGTTGGGCGTTAAAGTTACTCTCAGGCCTTTTGTGGTTGTCGTTGTTGTTGTTGTTGTTGGCAAGTCAACATAAATCAAATATCGATAGATTGTTGTTTGTTTGAGCGACTTTAATTGGTTTGTTTAGCGCATTTTTTCACGAGGGGAAAAACACAGCGGAACTTGCTAGAAAATCGTATTGGAAAATATTTTTTAAAAAAAGTTCAAGTCTATAGAAATATTCCCTAGCGATTGTGGTTTTTCTTTTGCTTTTGCCAAGTTATTTATGTTTTATAAATTGCATTTACAAATTATGCACATGGCCAAAAAAAGCTGCTATAAATCTGCCAAAAATATTTATTAAACGTAATTTCTGGCTTTAGGCCATGTTTTTTTTTATATTTGGGTTGCCTTTCGTAAAGCTTAAGCTCAAAGTGAAAGACTCGCTCGATTTATTGTTTTTAAAACGGCACGTATGACCAACAACAACAACAACAATAACGACAATAACAAAAGCATAGCTTTAAGCCAAAGTTCCAGTTCCACATAACTCGCATGTACGCAGATTTGGCCAAAAGACCACAGACAAAAAAATCTTTTTATATTTCTTTCTTGTTCGTTTTATTGTCTACTTGAGTAAGTTCATTTTTTTCTTCTTTTTCTTTTGGCTTATTTCAGCTTGGCTGGTTACGTTCAAAAGGTTATTCACCATTGGCCAGAGACAGTCAATTTGGAAAGCGTACTCGGAGCCCGTTCACATATGCTATATATACTATATATGCTACATTATACGATCTTTTGCATGACCTTAGCTACGCTCGCCAAGCCCACAAATAGAAATAGCAAAAAAAAAGATTCGAAACTCCCACAAAATAAAATAACTATAAAATAAAATAAAATAAAATAAAATAAAATAAAATAAAATAAAATAAAATAAAATAAAATAAAATAAAATAAAATAAA
>SCDZ01000759.1:0-28334 GCA_004143845.1 Drosophila lacertosa | reverse complement strand
ATTATTATTATTATTATTATTATTATTATTATTATTATTATTATTAATATTATTATTATAATTATTATTATTACTATTATTATTATTATTATTATTATTATTATTATTAATTAATTAATTAATTTTATTATTATTATTATTATTATTATTATTATTATTATTACTATTATTATTATTATTATTATTATTATTATTATTATTTGAAAGCATCTAAAATAAATTATCTTTTAATATTTATATTAATAAATGTTATAAGAACTATTTTAAAATAGTCTTAAGAAATCACAATAAATTTAATTTAAGTCATTTATTTACCATACATCTTAGCCATGTTCTACTGTACGTATTGAGATCATATGTGTTTTACCTACCGTTAAGGTTGCCTAATGTTCTGTTTACTTCTGATAACATTTCCCTTATCAGCGATATGCGTTCAATTTGTCGATCTCGTATTGAAGTCTCCCATCTGCCTTTTGTGTTCTTTGTAATCGTATGGATTACATGTTTCAAAATAAATTCAATATTTGCACAGTTTGCTGTTGTCTTGTGTTGTTGGCTTAGCTTATTTAAAGGTATATGTTTGAGTGTGTGGGCACAGCTGACATACAAATCTATCTGTATCTATATCAGAGTGAGTGATAAGCTGATAAGCGACAGTCCACAGTCGCAATTTGGTAGTGAGAACGAACTGTGCATGATTTTATCAGAGCTGAAGAGCCAAAAAGAGAGAGTGAGAGAGAGAAAGAGAGAGAGAGTAAGAGAGAGAGAGCGTGACAAACAATAAAAACACCTGCAACTGATAAGCGATTTGAAGGTAGACGAAACAACAATATTTAACTTGGTCACTTGCTAGCTGCGACTCATTTGAGTTTCACACCTTGCAACTTGTGAAAGGGGCGTGTTTGGTGTGTGCCACATGTCGCCGTCATGTTGACAAACATAGCGCTTGTCAAGCACTTTAGTTTGCCGCTCCTGCTGCTGCTGCTGGCGCTTTGTGGCGTGGATGGCGCCACGGTCACCTGGGGCCAGGTCAACAAATATGCCAGCACGCTGTATGCACAAGATGTTTACCTTACGGCTGCCACCGCGGATGTTAAATACGACGACGCTCAGGTAAAGGAAATGAGCATGTGTGGCATGCAACAGCAAGTACATTTATCGCCATCTATCTCTTGCAGCACTCCGGCTATACGATTACGGCCGTGCATGTCTACGACATGACGCACAACGGCGACGCCGGCAGCGCTCAGCTGCTGAGCGGCGGCATTGGCCAGCGGCATGCCACAATTCGATTCCAGCGGCATTCAGCACTCGGTGCCCAAATGCCCAGCGCGCATTTCCAGCTGGTTATTTATGGCGTCGATTTGTGATAGTGTGAGTATACAGCAATTCACATACCCTGTACGCAATTCGGAGCATGTAGATAACACTTATTAATTATCTCTTTTGCATACGTAGCCAGCAGTCGAGTTCTCTATCTCTCTCCCTCCTTCTCTACTCTTGATAGGGAGTATATGTTGGTTCTTTTCTAACAGCCTCACATTTAAGTTTGTCCGTTTTAACTTAATTCTTAGATCATAAATAAGTTTTGCAGTTGTGTTAAATTAAAGGGTACTGTAAAACCTTAAACCTTTTAAAACAGTTTAAAGTTTTGTATGGTATTTTTTCGATTTAATTGATGTTTTTGATGAGAACAGCAATATTTATTAATTATTAAAATTAAATTAAGCGAGACTCGACTGTGTGATCAAAATGGTCTCAAACATAAAAAGCGGTTGAGTTTTGACAAAGTTATGGAACTTTGAAATCCGGGAGGAGTACTTTATATGGATTTGGGAGCTTTATAAGTCTTTTTTTTCTCAAATTTCGCATGATTTTTTACAAAAAAATAAACCCCCTCAGAAAAACTTTTAAAGTTGATTTTTATACTAATTTTGCCACCCGCAATCTATTAAAAATAAATTCGGAAGATTCTAAATTTTTAAAATTTTTTTTTTCGAATATTCACAAGGAAAATACAAAAATCGACAAAAATAAAATCAAAAATATGGGAAAACTTTAAATGTAGAACAAAGAAAGAGGGCAAACAATGATCAAATTGGTATCAAACATAAAAATCGGTTTTGTTTTGGCAAAGTTATTGGGATTCAAAGTCTGGGGGATTCACTTTATTTATTTATTTAGGATTTTTTTGTTAAATTTATACAGCTTCCTCAGTTCAAAATGTACTTTTTATTTTATTTTATTTTTAATTTTATTATTTTTTATTTTTGTTTTTCATTTAAAAATTTTTATTAAAACTTTAGCTTGTTGGATTATTTTTTAATAAATTTTTTCAATAGTTAGTTGATATTAAAATTAAATTAACACCATATTTGATAAATTATTACATATTTAATTAAGTGAAAATATTTGAAAATGATCCTCAACGAAAGTATATATTTTGAATACTTTGAATAAATACTTATATAAATAAATATTATTATTTATATAAAGCACACAGTTTAATTAAATATTTATAGTATGTATAAAGCATATAGCTTAATTAAATAGCAAAGCTGGGTATCTGCCAGTCAATCAAGCTCATCTAGAACACTTCTAGCTTGTTTAGCTGATACTCACTATCTATTGTGAGCTGCCTCTCGTGGGTATTTCGCAGTTGTGTTTAACAAGTTTTTGTTAATTTTTTTGTTCTTTTGCAGCCAAATGTCTCGCAACTTAATTAAGTTTCGATTCAACGTTGAATTCGACACTGCCGACTTCCTGCTCCAACGGCAACAGTGACAGACAACAGCTAACTAAATTATAATAATGTCATAATTAAGAGCATGACTTGCGCAAAAAAAAAAAAATTTCATTATAAGTGCCTGCGCCCAAGTCCCGCACACGTTGGGCGCCAGCAGTATTTTCAGTATTTTTCACCCGGTGACGCGCCGGAATTTCAACAGTGTGCGACATCTTGGCGGATGTTGGTTGTTGCAGCTACGCGTAATGAGATGCAAATGCACTGTAAACCAAGCAAACACACACACACACGCACACACACACAGGCACTCACACACACACGCTGACAACCGCTTAGCGGGTTGGTTTTGCCGGCGTAAGTCGATTTAAGCGCCTGATAAATTCAGTTTAATTCCGGCTGCCTCCGCGTCGCCTCCACTTAAACTACAATATTGAACATAAGAGGCTTTTCGGCCGATTAAGAAATAATTTACATGTGAGCCAATCACAATCGCAATCGCATCATTTGCGCTCAAATTCAATTCGCTTTTGCTTTTAACTGTTGCACTCAAATGCAGCCAACATAAAGTAAATGTGGCCAAAAAGGGGTTTTACCCAACTTGATTATGTATTAATAAATGCCATTAGCCACTGTAAATTGCATAATCTATATAGTTACCTATATATATATATAATTGTTAAAGGTGTAATTAAATTTAGTTATAAAAGACAAATTAGTTTTGTGCTTTAAAATATTCAATTTAACTTTTGTTAAAATATTTACTAAATTCTTTAATTAATAGCCATAAAAATCTATAATGATAAATGATTATTAGTCAATTATCAGCAGCTAGCTATAAATTTTTTATACTACTTTAATTGTTGTTTGTTAAGTTAAAACTTTCCATAAATTGTTACTAACTTATAAGTTTGCTTTGAATTTATTTATTTAGAGAAATTGTTAAGCTGCAAATTTGTTTTACTTTAAATAAATGTCTATTCACATATTCATAAGCATTCATTAAGTGCTTTAAACTGAGTATAAAATATGTTAAGTTCATTGAATCATTTTATTATTATTATATAAGTTTTTGCCTAGCTCATTTCATTTATTAAATATTTATTTAATTTACTTTACCTTACTTTTGTTTTGCATTTAGTTGACTGCATGTCAAATTCAAAGCAATTTTTCTTGGAATTTTCTGCATGACATCCTTTGGCAGAGTATTCTCTATTGTGCGATTACCCTTCTTGTTAATTGTCCTGCAATTGTTTGGCTCGACAATGCAGAGAGAGAGAGAGATCAAAACCCCTATAAATTTTCCCGAGAAGTTGTCTTTAGACTAAGCTAAAGTCAGCTGGAAAACATGAATCTAATGCGCCTTTGTTTAAGAGATCTCGAGTTGCGATGCAACCAACTGTAAAAGGAGCAAATCAAAAGCGAAAGGAATATTTGAAATTGCAAACATTCACTTGTCCATTATGCTAAGAGTTCAA
Organism: Drosophila lacertosa; assembly: GCA_004143845.1. Taxonomy (NCBI): domain Eukaryota; kingdom Metazoa; phylum Arthropoda; class Insecta; order Diptera; family Drosophilidae; genus Drosophila; species Drosophila lacertosa. The sequence continues at coordinate 24,113 of SCDZ01000759.1, read as the reverse complement.
GTTTGCTTCGCTTTGTTTGCTGTTGTTAAATATTTGCACGAAAGCATTGAAAGCTGCTGAGTTAGTTCAATTGAGTTGTTGTTGTTGTTGTTGTTGTTGTCAACTTCAGGTTGGTGTCGCCTGCAAAATGTAAATGTGTTTATTTGCACTATTTACGGACCTGCCATAACTTCCACGATAAACATCGGGCCAGCAAAATTCTATGGGCCCAAAGTAAACATGCAACAAACAATGGAACATTGTGCTCGGCTAATTTATTGTTGCCGATTGCAGATTGCAGATTGGAGACACTGTTTAACGTGAAGCTCGGCCATAATAACTTATACCCTTTTTTTCTACTTCCATTTTTGGGCGCTTTGTAATTTGCATGAATTTCTTGAAATTATAACTCTGCAAACTCTGCCGCAAACCCTTCGCAAAGGACATTTGCGCGGCCCTTAATTTCAATTTCAATTGTGTACAATTTCCCACGACCACTGGCATCTTCTTCAAATGCAAATTTCATGCATGCGCTGATTAAAATCTAAATTCCAGTTGGCCGCAAGCGACGGGAAACCCGCCAAAAATAAACCCAAGTTGGCGAGATTTAAAGTGGCCCCAAATTTTGTTACAGCTGGCGGCAAGCCCAAAAAAAGAGAGAGAAATAAAAAAAAAAAAAATTAAAGGAAGTGCAATGCGAAGGGCGTGAAAATGTGCAGAAGATGTTTCAGGCGAGGATTTACTTTTCACAGGTGTTTATTTTGGCCACCTGGGCGCAGCCTGACAGTTAACACCCACACACAATGCAGTGGAAATTTTTGCGGCACAATGCGGCGTATGCGTAATTTGTTAAAAAAATTACACACCATATCAGATGACATGGCCGGGCCCAAAGTTCAAGGTAGTCGACGTTATTAAAATGATATATAACTACTGGTTGGCTAAGGAGCTTTACTCGAGGGTTAACTCGTTAACCCCGCTGTTATTGCCGTTTGTGCAATTAGAGGCGATTGTTGTGTTGTGTAACCAAATGTTCTTCATTGCCACATTTAATAGCTGCTGCATTGCGCAACACTTTAATGAGCCGCCAAATCCACAAACGCCCACATTTAGGCCTCCCCTTCACGTTGCACCTGCTGGCAAATTGGGCAAATGAAGAGTTTTGACCATTTTGCATATGCAACAAACCGCAAATAAAATCAACACCAGCTTTTGCCCTCGTTTTTGGTCAACTCCGCACACACACACACACACACACACAATTGGCAATCATATTGAATTGTTGGCCCAGTTTATGCAGCAGCTCAATTTGAGAAATTCCCCATAAATCCATTAAAATGTAAAACCTATCGGTAAATATATATATACTCAATATTTTCCTTTGGCAAATCACTGAAAACAAAGCTTTAATCTGTGTTTCAGCACAAATTTATCTTTATTTTGTGAAATTCCTGGAACTTGAAAATTGTGTTGAATTAATCTACCCACAATGATATAAGCGAAAATTGTAATTCAAATAACATTTTGTGCTGCTTTTGTAGGGTATACGAGTAACTAGTGACAATATAAATCGGACTTGGCAACAGATATCTGTGATCTCATAAGTCTTATATATTTTCTTGATTTATATCAGACAAGTAAATCTCTCTTTCTAATCTAATATAATGCTCAAACTAACTTAGCTTAAAAGCAGCTTGATAAATTTTTGCATTGTTTATTTTATTTTTATTTTTAATAGTAAGATAAGATAAAAGTATTAAATATCATATGTAAATCTTGATATATGAGGCTATCTTAAACAATCTGACTAGTCAAGAGTTTAAATTTCCTTTATTAAGCTAACTTTTTTTAATATTTTTAATTATTATTCTACTTTAAGATATGCTTGAGCTGAATTTCATTAGCTTATTTTCAATATATTATTAATATAAATTAATATATATAATCTATCACAAAATTGTTATGTATAATATTTATAATAATATAATAATCATGATCTATGAAGCTATCTTAAACAATCTGAGTAGTCAAGGGATTAACTTTTCTAATTTGGGCAAACATAAATTAATATTTTTAATTATTATTCAACTTTTAACATATGCTTGAGCTGACTTATTTTCAATATATTAATAATATAAAATAATATATATAAGCAATCACAAAACTGTTATTTATAATATTAATAATAATTTTCATAATTCATTTTTCATTTTTTCATTTGTTAAGAAAAGATATAGGTTTTATATATCATATATAAATTTTGATCTATGAAGCTATGTTAAACAATCTGAGTAGTCAAGAGATTATCTTTTTTAATTTAAGCTATGCAAACATTATTTAATATTTTTAAATAATATTCTACTTTTAACTTATGCTTAAGCCAAATATTATTAATATAATAATATATACAACCTATCACAAATCTGTTATTTATAATAAAGGGTATTAAGTAGTCGTTGCTCTAAAAATTTTAATTAATTCTTTAGGCTTTTTTTATAACAGTTAAACTAGTTTCCACTGCAGTTGACCATATTTTAAGTTAAATAAGCTTAAATTGATTTAATATTACATATTCTTAACAAACTTGCAGCTTTGTGGAATTCTCAGAAGCTTGAATCTAAAGTGTAATTCAAATATAAATTCTTTAGAACTTACATTATAATTAAATGTATTTCATTTAATGAACAGATTTTTTGTTTGAGTTGTACAAATTAATTTGTTTGCGTTTTTCTTTATCACGATAAATAGTGCCGCATAAACGATTCTATTTAAATTGTGTATTGCTGATTGATTTGTTTTTGCTTTGTTTTGTTTATTCGCCACTCTTCGCAGCGTTGTTGATAAATAATAAAATGGTAGCTGATGCGTTTCGATGGTTTGAGCCAAGCGCAATAATTGAAATATTTGCGTGCCACAAACACAAAAAAAAAAGAATTAACCACAAAATGGATTTTGCGAGAGTTGCACGAACAGTTTGGCTTAAACATAAAGTTGGCAAACAGCACACATGAGTGCATAGTTATGGCAGGGCAGACCTTTACTCTATTTTATGTTGCGCTATAAGTTTGTCTTTGGTCGAGTGTACAAACAAGAAATTCGAGTTCTTTAACTAAGTTTTGGTCGAAAACTCACCTGGGCCGGGCTTGGGGCGGCCTGCAGCAGCAGGAGCATCAGGCTAAGTGCTCCGTATAGGGCAAACATTTTGTGGCTGAAAAACAAGTGAAACAAAATTAATTTCTTGCTTGGCTAACAGCTGGCAAACAGCCCAAAGCCGCACCGAGACTGTGCAACCAAAGAGGGCCAACCAAAGCTGGCTAAAAACAAAAGAGTCTCGACTGTCGAGTCTCGACTGTTTTGTGTATGCGCAACGCGTAAAACGTCGGACAGTCGAGAATGTGAATTCTTGAAGCCTAGTCAAGCCTAAGTGTAAGTTTCAACACACAGCACAGTGGCGTAGTCAACGAACAGTCCAAAGGGGGGGCTTAGATTGTCTCTTTAATTGCATAACACAAATTTTCTTTTTTGTACCTGTTCACTTTTTAGCAAGTATTTTTTAATAAGATATTCTTCTTCGTCGATTCACGCGCTTTAATAAATCTCGTCCACTCGCGTCGCGTTGTCGTTTAGCACTGAATCAGCGGCTCAATGTGGGGCTTAAAACCTGAATTGCGAATTGGCGGCTACTTTGGCTGGGACGTTGGCTGAACTGGATTTGAGGCGCAATTAAAATGCAAACGTCTGTTTATATAGGAATTTATGTGTTCAATGTCTTGCGTGAATTCGTAATGGGTAATTTGTGCGAGATAAGCTAGCGAAAATATGATTAAAATATATTCGAATCTATGTGTATATACTTTGTATATATACTTTTTGAACTCTTGCATGCTGCAATTGCGCATACGCCCCGTTTGGCCAGTGCTAAAGTGCTCGCAACCGGTTTCGAGTATTGCAACTTCACTTTTATCATTTAAGTTTGGCAATGGCCACGGGTCAGCAGCAGCAGCTGGCCATTAAGTCGCTGCTGTCGTTTAATACGGCTGAAAGCCGTTGCGGCTCAATTTCCATTGCGGTCGCGTTGAAGCTTTTCCGACCAGCCAAATGTTGCATGCGTCATAATGTGTGCCCCGTCCGTTCGGTTGAATGCGACTCGAACCCGGCCTAATTGCCAAGCCAGCGCACAAATCAAATGCCAAAAGCTATTGGCCATTGGCCATTTCTCTTTTGGGATTCTTTTTGTTAAGCTGGTGAAACGCTTCTTTTTTTTATATATTTTTTATGTTTGTTTGTCTGTCTCCTAATAAGCGCTCATTAAATATTCAAATGACATCTATTTGGCTTTTGTTCGATTCGTTTGACCGTGCGGCACGTGCCCGATGAATTTAAATGCGTGAACGAAGCCAAATGTGCAGAAAAAAAGGGCCGCATTCAAAATATAATTAAATACGCTAGATTTGATTCCTTGCTGTCGCCAAAGGCTCAAACGAATTTCAATCAGAGGGCATTCGAGGCGTTTGAAGTTCGACTCGAGCTGGGTGCCCTGTGTGACCCCTAACTAATTACAATTCAATCATTAGTCGCTGGCATTGGTTAATGTGATAAGCGCATTTGCTAATTGATTGGCGGCCGTCACAATCATATCAAGTATACGCATTTCACATTAAGTATACGCTTACAAACATGTCGCGTTTATAGGCCAACTAAAATCTTTAGTTGTTTCAAGCAGGTTTCAATGAATCAGACTTGAACCAGGCTTACATAATTGCAATTGTTACGACAAAAACTTGTTTTTAAATAATTTGAACTATGATATGAATAAGCTAAGCCCGAGTCCTTAAAACCTTTACAGACATTTCCCAGCGTATATTTACATATAGTATAGTAAGCATCACTAAACATATATTTCATTGAGTTTAAAGGTTTGTTTATATAATTAAACGATTTTCTTTTTATTTCCTATTCGTCGAGTTTACAGACCTTTAATCTCTATGCCTGCTTTAATCTACTGTCATTTTAAATTTGTTTCTCGGAAATCTTTAAACATTGATTTCTTGATGACTGACGCCCCGCTGATATGGACACCGTCGGCTATTGACATTTTTTTTTACAGGCTCTCGCTTTTGTTTTTTTTTTTCTATACGGGCGCACCGTGGGACACTTTGGACACTTGTTGTGGCAATCATTAATTACCTTGGGATCAAGCGAGCTTTTTAGAAGCATTTTGTGGCAAAATTTTATATTCTAGGTATATTTACATTTAGCATTTATATTTACAGCGCTGACAACTGTTTTGAATATATATCCTATTTTAATCCGATGCTTAATAATAATATAAGGATAATGGAAAATTTAAATGTATAATTAAAAAATATATATATGAATAAATTTAATAAATATGTATTATAAATAAATAATCCGTTGAAGATTTGAACTGTAAAAAATGTTTGTATAAATAGTTTTTTATAGAAATATTTATCTAAAATTAATACAATTACTTTCCTTTCACTATTAATCAATAACTTTATGAAGTTCAAAGTGCTTAGTCAGTAAGGCAGTTGAACAATAAGAATATATTTTATAAGTGTATATTTATATATATAAAACAGACAGTTATCAGTTCTACATAAAGTCAAGAAGTGGTCTACAGAAGATGTTTTTTATATAAAAGCCAAGCTCTTCTTCTTATAACTATTATCAATGTATTTGTTAATTTATTTCTTGGGTGGTTCAAAGCCGTAATTTTCCTAAATATTATAAATACATTTCTTATACATGCTGTGCTAAATATTTGCATTTATTATAACTATTATCTGTCACCTTTTTAAATTTTTGTTACCACCAGATTTTTTTTAAATATCATCACTTAAAACATAAATATTTTCTTCGCACAATGTTCTCAATAAGTTCCCATAGTGCGTTGTCAAAGCTTTTCGCATTTTTAGGCGACGCCTAAAAGCATGCTTCATTTTACGCCTGAATTTTTGTACATGAATTAATTAAACAAGAGAAATCGTTGCCTGCCTTCGGGCGGGACACGTAAAATCCATAAAAATGAAGGCCAGCGTATTTATTTTTTATTTTTATTGAATCATCAGCAGCAGCTTTAAAACTAGCACAGATGCTATTTTTTTAAAATAGAATTTTAATATTTTAAACGATTTTATTTGGGGTTTTTAGAAAAAATATAGAAATAAGTGCTGAATATGCAGATATTCAATAAAGGTGATAGGATTTGTTTATAGCTTAATTTATTTATTGGTTTGAAAGATGTTAGATGCAAATAAGTATTGGAAAATAGATTCGGGGGTTAAAGATTGTAACCCTGATTAAAATAATTGTTTATGCAGACAGACTTAAACTATTCCACAAACTATAAATAAACCTTTAACTTCATCTATATCTCAATTGTTAAGTAAAAACAATATAACATATTTTTCACATTTAAATTACATATATTTTGGGTGTTTCTTTTGTATGATTTATAAATACAATTAAATTAGCCTTACATCAAGTTTACATATATCACAAATTGAACATTTAAAACGAAGAGTTAAATGTAATAAAAAACTGCATCAAAATGCAAACACACACGCAAACAAACAAACACACACACAGACACATACTAACTTTTACAAATAGCTGAAATGCCCATTAAACACACAACAGTAAGAAACGTGTGCGACTTCGCCCTTGGCTAGGCCTAAGGTCAAAGTTGAATTACAAACTAATTACGAATAATGTAAACGCGCAAAATGCAAATGTCGAGAGCGCCTATTTCCCTACGCCAGCTCCTCGTGCATTGGCTGACGTTGAGCGGGGCCCGTTGTCGACAGCTTAAAGCTGTTGGCAGCAGGTCCGCCCGGGGGCAGGCGCAGGGGCGCCGTGTCCACCTCGACGCTATCGGGCGCCTGCCGATAGCTGCCCGTTAGGCGGCCCACCAGATTGTTGACGGCCCGCAGTGTCGATATGGGTATCTGCATTTAGAGAGCGAGAGAGAAAGAGAGAGAGAGAGAGAAAATCGAGTTGAGTTCAGTTGTGTAACGAGTTGAGATTTTTTTTCTTACCTCGAATATGCTGTCGATTAAAGGCCGCAGGCTGAAGAACGGGTAGCCCGCCTCGGCCCCATTGCTGTTTGCCGCACTGCCAGCTGCCCCCGCGTTGCCACCTGCCCCCAGATTGCCCAGCACCAGCGCCGCATTCTGTTGCATGCTATTTGTGCTGACCGCGGATTGGGGACGATCATAAATCGCGTACTCTCGATTTGGATACAGCAGCATATTCTGCACGGGCATTGGCTGCAAAAGAGTCTAAAAATACAAAAAAAGCATATAATCAATTAAAATATAAATTAATCTGTTGAAAGCTGCACTTATTAATTGGTCGCCTTTTTTTCTAATTGTTGAGTGCTTATAAATATTTAAGGCTACTTTACACTCAACGCCAAACAAATAATGCAATTATAGATAATTATTTAATGAGTTTATTAAATTGCATTGAATTCAATGAATGTAAAAATTTATTTAAGCTCTTAATTGAAATGAGAAAAAAATGTTAAGCAGTTAAGCTGGATTGTTTAAAAATTGTAATACTGTAACTTGAATTTAAATAAATACTTATATCATAGTCTAAAGTTTTGTTTAAAGTTTAAAATAATTCATAGATAGTTTCTTTTTGAAGCTATACTTATACAAACCACAAATTATTGTTATACAAAAACAGCTTAAAATTTATGTGTTTAGAAGGGAACTCCGTTTTGTAAAAGTTGGCAAACGAAAAATAAACTTGGTTGCTAAACTTGGCGCAGACCATAAAAAATAAATCTGCAGCTTGAATAAGTTTTGCTAAAGGTTGAAGTAAATTAAGTATTAAATATATTGAGTAATAAAATTTAGCATGCAGCAGGTTTTTTCTAGGCTTACTGAGCTGCTGCCAAAAAGAAAAAAACAGGCATCTATTTTTGACTTACATTGCACAAATACTTAAAGATTTATAAAAAAATTATTTTAGTTGTTGACAAAAAAAATTTAAATATCAAATATCTTTCAATTATGCTTAAATAAATAAATAAACAAGATTTCTTTTAGCTCGAAATTAAGCCTGTTTCCTAAGAAAGCTTAACCAAAAACAAGATTAAAAATGAAAAAATTAAGCAGAAAAAAAATTTAATTTTTAAACGATTTTTCCTTTGGATGCTAGTTTAAATACAATAGTATTCAAAGTTTGATGAGATATTATTAGCACAATATTTTTAAATCATGTTACTTTTGAAGCACCGTTAAACAAATTTTTATATTTATATTAACTTATGGAAATAGCTTTTAAAATAAAAATATATATATTAATAATTTCATCAGAGAGTCAAAGAGTCTGACAAACAGACTGAAGGACAGATGAATTATGTAAATATTTATATATATAAAACACATTAGACAATATGGTTTAAATTTTTTTAAAATGCTCTTCAAAACTGCGATAAATTTTCCTTTCAAAATTCTCGCTTAAATTACTTTAATACTAATAGAAAAGCTCTTCAAATGTCGCAATTAATTTAGAGGCAAATCAAAAAGTATGCAGCATAAACTTAACCAAACTGTTAATTGTTGCAAATCAAAATTTGTGTAGAATAATAACACTTACCTCATTGATGAGAACCAGTTCGTGACGAGGTCCTCTCGCATAGCCTGTGACTCGGGTGAATTCGGTGACCAGGTGTGTCATGACCACAAGCAGCACAAACCAAACGAATCGATCCATGGCTGTGATAATTATCTGCAAACAAAAACAAGCAAATAAAAAATAATTAAAATCAATTTAATTAAATGCATTTTCAGGCAGCTGGTGCAATCAAACGTACATCGTTGTCAAATGTGAGTCGCGGCATTTGTTTATTTGTTTGGCAGCTTGGCGCATTGATCTTGCAATTAAATGTTTGTGCACAAAACAGTCGCGACTGCAATTAACCCAAACCGAGCTCAAAGTCAAGTGTGTGTTGCAGTGGCGAGCTCTCCAATAACTCTGCCACACAACACAGCGACGTCGATCGCGTTCAACCAGCTAAATGTTTTTGCTGCCAATCGACGAAATTCGAGTTTATGGTTTTTTTTTTTTTTGCCTTGCAGCTAAGTTTTCAGCTGCTGCGGCTGGGAGATTCTGAAATGTGGATTAGCACAAGGCCAACTTGCCGCGTGGCGTTTGCCAGGCGTAACCAGTTTTTCATGCGGCGCATCGAGCTGGTCGATTTTTCCACAGCCAGCGCATTTTCCAGCTGGCCCAAGCGGCGTATGCGCAACAATTTCAAGCGAACCGGTTTGTCGCCCACCCGTTCGCAAGTTCAAAGGTCAACGCTATGATTTGACAAGCCCGATCAATAATATGCAAATAGTCATATGCATATGTCGGATCCCGCATTCAAAAAGCGACACTTGAGTGACTCCTCGTCAGTTGTTTGTTGACTCTTGTCTGCGTTGTGATTGTGATTGTGGATTGCAATCAGAAAACTGCACAAACTTGAAGAGTCACTGACTCTGCATAGTTGGCCACGATGGAAGGTCCATCAGCGCGACTCGTAAGTGTGCCAAGTCTAATTGTACAATAAACAATTGTTCATATTGTCTTTTTTTTTTTTAGTGTTCGCTTTAAGATTCTGCGGCAGCCTTGACATGGATCGCCGGCGAGGTGCAACGACAAGCGTCGGGCATCATATTGCCGGCTAATTAAATAAATAATTAAGCAAATGTTTTGCGGTAGCCCTGACCCTTGTCAAAAGGAGAAGGCTGCGGCGACTGTGCTGGGTCAAAAGATTCTGCAAAAAAACAAAAGCTCAGCGGACCCCAAAAAAACATTGAACAGTTAAATGCTGAAATTATTAACATTCGTTTAGGAAATGCATAAATCAAGAAAACTGTGATTCACTCAAGCGACAACGCTGGAGAAGAAGAAGAAGTAAAAGAAGAAGAGAGCAAAAAAAAGGCAGCAACAAAAATTGGCATTAATATGCGGGCTTTAAACTAACTTGAGTCTGGGCGTGGCAATGTCTTTTTCGTTTTTACAGTTTTTTCTTCTTCTTTGCTTCTCTTTTATTATTATGCACATTTTAAGTGGGCTGCAAAAGTTGTACATTTGCTTGTTTGCATTTTACGGCTAAGAATTTAATGGCTTTAAAATAACTAGTAACAACATATAGAGAAAATCATAGATTTTCATTATGAAACATTCCGCTTAAGTTCATTATCCATAAATAATGAAAAACCATAGGCAAGGAAAAGCAATATTTGAAATATTCTCGTTTCGTGTAATTAGGAATCTTTTGTGAACAAAAGCATTGTCGAACGCAAATATACACAAATGTATATATATTTTTGATTTATATGCAAAGCTTTTGTCCTTAAAATGCATTTGTACTCAAATTCCATTTGCATAGCAAAAGTCTCCACTCACAGAAAGTCGGGTCCAACAGCAAAATAGCCCAAATTGTTGAAAGTTAGCTCACCATTTTTTTATTTTTTTGTGTCTGCGTACAATCGACGTACACTCGAGTATTTACCCAAACAGCTTATGCACATATATTTCCATTTCAGTTGTTTCCACTCTGATGTATATGATTTCAATTTGTTGTGAGTTTTGCAAATTAGATTTCGGTCACTCGAGCTTTAATTTGTTGTTGCAGAATACGACTCGACTTTAAACTGTGTGTGCACCAGTCGTATGCGTAATATGTGCAATGCGTATACGCAACGTTGACCCGCCATTGAGCAACTTTTTTGGGCGCTTGTCTGCAGCGTGTTTACGCTTGAGTTTATTTGTGTTTGTTTATTGTTTACTCTGCTATGGCACTGCCATTTTGTTTACATAACGCGCAAAAATCTTTTGTTATTCTTTCTCAAAAAACTTTGGCAAATATTAAAAGTGCAAACAGAAGCAAAAACGCGCAGCAAACACATAATGCACAGTGGGTGGCAGCCGGATTATACACACTGATATCTGCGAGGATATGCAACAGGCTCGCCCACACACAAACACACACACACATTAAACGGAATTAATTTTATTCAAAGAAAAGTTCCATCAGTCTCATCGGAGTGGTCGCCTACGCAACTTTGTTTGGATCATTTGTTTGCTTAATGTCAATAAATGTTAATTACTTTGCTTGCACAGCGAGACGCACAGGGGAAGGGAAAAGAGGGGAAACTACGTGTATGCCTATGGCCAGGACAGTGTTTACAATAATGTTCCCAACATTTACATGATTCATTTTCAAAAGGTGTGAACTCAACAAATCAATTGTAATCTTATCCAGCCATTTTAGCAGTTATTCTTTGAGACTTTTGTCATAGTAAGTTAGAGTGTTCTTCAACTTACAGTGCACACTTTAAGTTCCAAAAAACTTTTGCTGGGGGTAGTGCCTAAAATAAATAGCAGGGTGTCCAATTTTGCACTTAGAAAATTTAGTTGTTAAATATTTATGGAAGTTGCAAGTTTCCTTTTTAAATTATTTTTACTTTTTTATAAAGAAATTAAATTTTGGATGATCAAATTTTAATGTTTAAGTACAACGACTTTTTTTCTCTAAGTGTACTTTATATTTGCGTGATAAATTAACGCGCGCGCATTACAAAAATACAAAGTTGAAAAACAAGTCAAAATTGTAACATGATAAGAAGAATCATTTAACATAAATAGAGACTTTAAAGTAAGCTGAAGAAATTTCATTTATCATTTCAATACTAACTTATTTTGTTTAACAAAAGCCGAACAAAGCTGTTGTAAATTTTCGCGTGCTTAAAACGAAAACCGTTTAATTTAGTCCTTTAGTCCTGCTTAGCTTTGGGGTATATCAATAAAAGCTTATTACTTTTGCATACAATTTGAACAAGTTTTAATAACATTTCAGCAGATTCATAATTGCTTGAATTATTATTTGGGGCCAAATGGAATTTGCATTTTATATTTCCGGCTTGAGGCCAGATAAACACACTTCGGACTCCGCATTCATTTCCGACGGTTTGCAACTTTGTTACTTTCTTCTTTGTTGCTGTTTCTATTTCTATTGATTAGTTTTCATTTCGCTCGTTTGCCCTGCAGCTGTTTATGTTTCAGTGCTGCAAAATTAATACTAATTTATTCTAATTAAAAAGCTTTATCTAACTTTGTTGTTGGTAAAAGTTTTCCCCGGCCGAGCGAAAACTAAAAGCAAAGCCAAACGAAGCTGAAAAGCAAAAGTGTTCAAAACGGGTTTGTTTCGGCTAACTTTAAGAATTCAGTTTCAGCTGTTGTTTGTATTTGTTTACACGCTATTTGTGCTTATTAATTATTCATATTCCAAAAGACTTTTACGTCCCGCTTAAGCATACTCCAGTTACGACATCTTTCACATGCCGCACCAAAAGCCAACTGACATTTTGGCCAAGTTTCAAGCAGCGGCGTCTGCCAGTCAAGAGACTGTTCAACCGTTGCCTTTGTGTCCGCTCTTAATGAGCCAGCACTAATTAGCCGCTGCTCTCAAGTGTCTCTTCAGTCGCCGGCAAAAGTTGGCAAATGTGGTTCTGGCCCCGGGCCCAACTACGTATATTCGCACTCGCACTTTTTGGCAAAGCAGGAACTCACCTCGTTCGTGATGTAGACACTGCGTGCTGCCATTTTAAAGCTGACCAAAAAAACAAAGGCAGTCGAGAACGTTGCAGCTAAAATCGAACACTTATCGATAACGACGTCAATTCTCAATCAACTATTTACTATTGTGAACGCGTGAAGTGCACATGAAGGCGTCTGCGCAGCGACTGGCGGCGGGCAGCGCATGCGCCGCTTATATTCAGCACGTAGCACAGTTCTACAACTGCAGCTGTCGGAGACAGCTGATTTTGTCTTGTTTGTCGACGCTGCCGTTGCTGCAGTCGCTGTAAATAAGCACAGCCAGAGTTTGCACATGAAATTGAGCGTGCTCTGGAGAATTTCTTTGAGCCGCGCTTTCTCAGCGTCAAAGAAAACTGGTTTAAAAGCCAATACAAACAAACAAGTAAAAAAAAACTGGATTGGCTGCTTTCAGCGCAATTGGCGTCGACGGGCTCTGACACACTTACAGACTTTTAATTTAATGAAATCTGTTCTATAATTTCTTTATAGCCCACTATTAAAGCAAAAACCAGCCGATCGATCTGACAAATTGGCCAGTGGATCAGTGTGAAAGTTCAGTGAACTTGCCGCTTACAACTCAGTTGCTCACCTTACATTGAAAGCTCAGGCGCAGACTGACCGAGTTTCGACGCTGACAATGCCAAGCAGTCAATGTCCACATCCATATCAGATAAACAGTCGCATTCTACGCGTGCTCCACTCCATCATTAAGCGGCTGATTGCTGCAGATGAGGTCGCCAAATAATGCCGTATACTGTATACTATATACATATGCAGTGAGGTATTTTTTCGTAGCCTGTCATCGAATACCGGAACTACCTTGAACTCGAACGTAGCTGCATATTTAATTACGTGATGCGATAATCGAAGCAGACCCAAAAAAAGGCTGCGAATGCGGTTAAAACAAAACCGGGGTGAAGGCAACAGTAGTCGACAATGAAATACCCTGTACTGTAATACCCAGCTGGCATAACATTAAAATTGTTTGTGCACAATATGTAAATATCAATGATTTATTCTTGGTTTAACAAACCATCGATATTATAAACTATCGCAAGCTGTAGAAAGGATATGCTATCGATTGTTTTAGTATCAATTATTTTTTTTTGAATTCTTTGATATCTTATTTGTGTGTTCAAACTATCGATACTACCAACTATCGCCAAGTTTTCTTATTATTTTCATCACTTTTACTAAATCTATGAGGTTAAAGTTAGTTAAAAATAAACGAAACGTGCATTAATTATTAATTATTCAAACATGTTAAAAATAGAGATATTATGCAAAAGAATAACATTAATATTCTTTAAAGGGACATTGATGAATGTTCGTTACATAAATTTACCTAACTTCATTATGGCCCCTTCTAACCTTTTCTGTAAGAACGGGTTCTATTACGAAGTGAGCGAAAAGGTTACGCACACAAACTTAAATCAATCAGCATAACAAAGACCGGAAACAGTTGAAGGCAGTCTCAGCAAATTGGGCAAAGAACCCACAAAAAGGGAAAATTTGACAATCGGCCGTGTAAACAGGATTACGCAAACGGTTTGAAATAAAATCAAATTACGTCACAAAGTTATTAATATAAACTCAGAAAAAAAAATTTAATGTGGTGTCGCCAAAATAAGAACGAATCAAAATATTTATTTCTATAGGCCATAAACACGTTTGTGATGCAACTTCATTATTTTAATGCATTTCAATAACCGGCTATAAACGATCAAAAGGGAATGTGGGGAAGTATGTTTTGTTATTTTTTTTTACAAAGTCGATTTCCTCAATTAGTTTATCTTACTAATATTATATACCTGAGATATGTTTGTTCAGAGTTCGCATGATATCAATTTTTTATATAAACACAGTAAAATCTTGAATCTTTCCTTTAACAGATGTACTGATCAACCTCATAAAAACTATATACAGGTTTGAGAAACCTCCACTAAACATAAAAAAAACCGTTTATATGACTGTGTGAAAAGTTTAGCGCACAGAGCTTTTAAGCCTTTGACCTCCATTAGCATTATCCCAGGCAAACACAGATAGATGATGCATTGAACCTGCAATAAAGATAATGCCCGTAAATCGCAATCACATTGAACTTGCTGCCAGTTGTGAATTGTTCTTGCAAAGCATTTGCCTGACTCGTGATTCACTTAGCGCGCCCTTTTTTTATGCAAAGACAAACAAAACAAAAGCGCACTCACACAGACGCACACACACAGATACTCGCAGCCAAAGATAAACAGACTGACTCAAAGATGAACGGACACTCGAATTTTTGTTTACAGCTGTTTGCGCGTCAAGCTCGCTTTTCAATACAAAGAAACGATAAATACTCGATATAAGAGTTTGGTTCTATGATGTTACTTTACATACGATGTTACTGATAGTTAACATCTAGACTCTATTGTTCACATGTAATATTTATGTTCAAACGTTGGCTTAAACATATCAAATTTAAGTTTTTTATAGGCTCATTAAACAGTTTAATAATTTATATCAATTTAATTTTTTACATTGTAAGCTAAGTTTCTATTTAAAAGGCTTTAAAGAATAATTTAAAAATTGTATGAGAAATATTTTCATTTGTTGTTTTAGAGTAATTAAGGTGTTTAAATATCTGTAAATATACTTTAATCAATTATTTATTTTGTAGCAGTTAGAGTGACTAAGTTTCGTTGTCATGTATTTGAAATTGCTTATCGCGCTTTATTTTTTATGTATTTTTCGTAAACTGTTTGCTTGCCAATTTTACAAATTGTAAATCAACAATAGCCGCAGTAGCAACAAAGCCAACACAACCAGCTGGCCAGCCAACTTAGTTAAAATGCAATCGACAGTTATTGACCCTAAACTTGAACTAGAAACCGAATAACAAAGCGGCATAAAGCGTAAAATTGAATTTGGCTGAACCGGCTGCTGTTTTAGCTGCTGTTTCTTTAGCTATTTCTGTGTCCATTGCTCTGGCTGTTGCTGTCTCTGTCTGTCTGCCGCCCGCTGACAATGCATAAATTTGAATAGTTAAACAATGGACGCAGCAGCTAACTCTCGTCCAACGGTTGTGCACCTTTTAGTCTGGTCACACTTATGCGCATTCCCAGGCAAACGTATTCAAAGGCAACACCAAAAAAAAAACAAAAATACAATAACAACAACAACGTAAATAAACGGCGCCTAAGCGCCATGAGCCCCTGACATTGCTCACGGTCAGCTTCAAATTTTATTACCTGCTTTGCTTTTATTTCATTTACCTCCATACGCTTTTAACTCTGTCTTTCTCACTATCTCTCCCTATCTCTGTCTTTCTACATATCTGTCGTTGTCGCTGTTTCTTTTTGATTTACTTACATTTTGTAGTTTTTTCTTTGCGCTCGCAGAACGTGAACTTTTTGCGGAACCCGCGAACTGTAAAACTCCCAGATAGTCGGCCAGTTGTCTCTTCCCCAATCCGCGGGCCAAAGCCCTGAACCCGAACCGAAACACGTGCAAGCAGCAAAAGCGGCGTAATTGCTTCAAGATAAATGATTATCGATGAATGTCCAGTACGTAACTATCTGAGTACAAATGTATGCGATTATTGGTATGCTGCATGGTCTCTTGTTCGGCACGAGTAACTTTTATAATTTGTTTATCGACTTGTGTTTGCTTTTCGTTTTAGGTTTGTTTGCTCTTACTTCACACACCAAATATTTTCGACAGTGTAAAAAACACTTGAAGTACGAGTAAAGTTTTTGGCCAGTGAAGAAGAACAATTAAAGTAGCCGATTCAATTAACTTTGACCACTTAAGTGCTGCTACTTAAAGACTTAATTAGTAATGAGACGATGAAAATGAAGTGAGCTCAATAAAAAGTGAAACTACAATTACGCTAAGCAAAGTCTAATAGCGGGGGCAGGTCAATGTATCGTAAATCAAGCGGCTAATTAATGCTATTCAGTAGTAATCACACACTCACACACACACACACACATGTGTTGTGTGTGATTGTAAGATTGATGTGCACACGCCGCAATTTGCCGCAACAGCCGCACAAATAACAGCTACTTAATACCCAAATAATCAATGTAATTAATTTGAAATAATTAAATTACACACATGCATAAAAAAATCAACATACAAATTGTAGTTGCATATAAAAGCAAATTGTATTTAGTACATTTCTCTGTTGGGCAGCGTAATTAATGTGCATATTTAAATAAAGTCGAGTAAGTTTCGCTCTATGCAAAAATAATTTACGGCAAAACACAAAAGAAGCAATTTATTTGATGTGACACGTGCAGTTAAAAAACCAGTTAACGGTTTATTAAAATCAATTATGCATACCTCCATTGACATATAATCTGTAATATCAATTAAACGCACAAACTGCCAAAGGCACCGTTAAAAAAAAATAAACGCATTAAAGCGTGTTAAATTGAAGACAACAACAATGGTTATTAAAAGTAAATAAATCATTTAAAGGTTGCCAGAAGTCTTTGATTATTATTATTATTTAAATATTAACCAATTTTAATTGATTTCTTTAATTCGAATCGACCATTAATAAAAGGTAAGGCCCTAATTTATATCATTTGAATGTATAAATAATTATTTAAAATTAACAATAAACTTGTAAAAACAATTGTTAAAATGTGTCAGAACAGTTATAAAACATTATTTAAGTTTTTATGAGTATTTAAAAGCTTTTTTATTGTGTAATAAACAATACAATTGCTTTTAAAATCAAATGTTCTTTCGGCATGTGAGTAAAAACAAAATATTTACTAAGTAATAATCTTTGCAAATAGTAACAATCGAAGCTTAAATCATAAGAGCATTAAAAGTTATTTATGGACTCTTTAAATATAGTTAAAGAAAATGTTTAGGAATTCAGCTTCACAGTGAACAATTTAAGCTGAATGTAGAGCGAAAGCTTTTTGGGCCTCACATAAAATCAACTTTGGTTTTGATCAAAGCCGTTGACCAGCTTCAAGTGGGATTAAACCAGCTTGTCTGTCAATCATCTCGCTTGCCAGTGACTTGTTTAATTGCTTTGTGCTTGGTTAATAAACTTTGTCTAGAAGCAAGAGCTGCCTCCGGATTATGCTCGAGAGAAACACTGAGAGAAAATTCGCGATATAAACTGAAAAACTAGCTCAAAGTAGGGGCACTCTTTATACAATTAAGAATTTGAGTTTTAAACTTAAATTTGCATTTACTTCAACTACTAAATGGTTTTTTCTCTGAGTGCAGCACTCAGTACTTGTAATTTGTCTCTATCTTTCACTTAGTTTGTTTTCACTTTTAGTTGACTCTAGTTCTTCCATTGAATATGTTTATCGCCCTTCCTTCCCAGTCTACGCTCTGCAACAAAGTGCGACACTGATTATTTCCTATTAGCCTAATTGTGCATACAAGTCAAACAATCCAGAGAGAAGCTCTTGGGCCAACTCTCAACTCTCCATGCTCGGCACTCGGCACGTGCAGCAGGCTCTTATGCTAATTTCTCGCTGTTTACGTTAATTTTCCTTGCTTCGGAATATATTTGCTGGCCAGTTACTGGCAAGAGTTCTATCTAGTATTGCTCAAGTGCAATTCCTACGGCCGAGATGCTTACGTGACATGGATCACAGTCGCCATGAGCCAAGTGAATGGCAGCGTCCAAAAATATTCCCTCGCCCCAATTCAGCCCACCCCCTTTCGGCTCAGTGACGGCAGTGCTGACGTTATTTGAGTATATAGCCATTAAGAAAAAAAAGCACTCTTTATTCAGTTTATATATATTTATATATATGCCGATCAATTGGCCACTCGTAAAACTGAGCTGCTGTACAGAATTTAAATATGTTTTGCGAGCATCTTCAATGGGCGGATATATATTTATAATTATAAAGTGAAGCTACTTTGTAGCTGGCCAAAGGGGGCTCAAATTAATCATATACTGGAAATCATTAATTATTCATATCGGGCCGCGTTGCCTTTTCTTTTGGCCCCTTACGTAACTGCGAAAAAACGCACGTCATTAATTAGAATTTTGAAGCGTTCTACAAACAGCACCTGAACAAAAGCAAAAGTTATCACACTTTAATATATTATTGCTAAACTTTAAATGACTCAAACTTCGTCAGCGAACTCAAACTGAAAACTGAATCATGCGAAAATACAAGTACAGATTAAGTTTGAGATACAGATACAGCTACAGGTAAAGATACAGATAGAGATACAGATACAGATACACAGCGAAGCATAATTCTTGGCCCATGATCTCACTATGTATACAAAAAATATTAACAAACAGATTTCAGGAAACCGGCTTATCAGTTAATAAAGAGACATATTTACAAAAGGAATCGAGTAAAGGAAAACTTGTATATAGTTAACTGGTAAAGTAAACTATTTATAAGCGAAGGGTATTTAAAACTTTTTTAATGGGTAAATATTTATATTTGAATTCCTAAAAATCACACAAATAAGATTGAAATATAGAAAGTTAGATTTTACTTTAAAAACTTTATTTAAGAATCCTCTTCACAAAAACTGTTATATAAATATTAAGAAAAACAAAACCCTTGACTTTCACAATTATTCATATTTCATTGCATAATGTTGCTAATAATGTTATTTAACGTTTTGGCAACTTATTATTCACATTTGATTTTCGTTTAAAC
Organism: Drosophila lacertosa; assembly: GCA_004143845.1. Taxonomy (NCBI): domain Eukaryota; kingdom Metazoa; phylum Arthropoda; class Insecta; order Diptera; family Drosophilidae; genus Drosophila; species Drosophila lacertosa. The sequence goes on along the minus strand of SCDZ01000759.1, from coordinate 4,857 downwards.
AGAGTTTGTGTGTTTTTTTTATTATAAGCCAACTACTCGTAAAAGCTTTGAGTTTACGAGCATTTGTTACACTTGTAAATTAGTTGGGTTTTTTTTAATTTAAATTAACTTGGACCCTGACCTTGGCTAAAACGTTAAATGTTAATCTAGGGTCTGCCATTAATCAATTAGGTCTACTTTACGGAAATAGCCCAAAAGACGTTTTTATTGCCGTTACCCTGTACAAGTTCATATCAAGTTGGGTCGCTTTCCTACCTTATCCAATTGACTGCGTCGTTCGATCATTTTGTCGCTTTTGTTTTGTTTAAAGTATTTATTAAATTATGAACGGGGATTTTTTTTTTGTTGTGCACAGAACTTCACTTTGGCTGTTGAATTGACTAATTTTCAGAGCCGAAACTTCTGCTGAAGTTTATTAAAAGATAATACTCGACGACACTCAACACTCGACGTCGCGTCCGTTTCGTTTTATATGAAATTCGCAACTGAAAACTGAAGCGACTTTTACAGAGACTCAAATAAGCCTGGGCCAAAGCCAAAGCCGGCAACGAATGCGAACTCAAAGCGCGCGCGCGCCCAGAGAGAGACAGAGAGAGAGAGAGAGGGCGAAAGAGAGAAGGAGAGAAGTAGAGGGGTAGGGGGGTTAACTGATCGCTTGGCGTGTTTTCGGTTTCAGTTTCGGTTTCGGTTTTGGCTTTCGGCGCCGCTTAACTCGTTTTTAGTTAAGGCGAACGGAGAGCGGGGTGCGGAGTTCGGTTCTCTCAGCTGTTTTCGCGCTGTGTACTCGACATTAAGTGTGTGCTACACAGTGCGAAAATGCAAAAGCAAAGGCAAACAGCAACAGAAATAACCACGCACGACTTGCCGTCTGACATGCTGATTAGCTGTCGTTGGCCAGTTTGCTTGCCGCTTGACCGATTAATGGCTTTTGGCCATAGTCGATTCGTTGACGGGACTTTCTTTTCCGCATGCTGCAACATAGCAGCTGCATGTTGGCCAAAACAGTTAGCAGCTTTCACGAAACTTGTTTACCAGTTACACAGTTACAGCCTGAATCATTGCGCCTGTTTTCAGCCGCATCACTCATACGCCGCGTGTGACGCCGTAAGCTGTAAATATTTGCAAAAATATAGTTTACCTGTTTGCAATTGATTCACGCTTGACTTGTTTGTTACACTAGCCGGACTCTCAGTTTTATGGGCTCAAAATTAATAATAAATTGTGATTCGATTGAACAGCGCGCGCTGGTCTAGAAACTTTGCTGAACTGGCAAAGGCCAACCAAAGCGTCTGGTTATTTATTGCGCAGAACAAGCACACACAAAAATATTCGTATATTTATTGGGGTCATTTGCATGGCGATTTGTCTTAATTGCGAGCCCATTAAAAATGGGACCATTCAGAGCGTAACAAGCGTTTGATAAATCTAAAAACTATCGCGTCCTTCTGGCTATCGGTCGCAGCTGATTAAAGCCCGGTCCAATTTATGGCCAGACGACGACGGATGTGCCAAATCAAAATTGAGTTTACTTCAAGACATCCTGCATAATAAAATTCCTGTGCGTGCCACAGCCAAAGGACAATAATTGTTTGAAAGCGTACGTGATACTATTTGGCGAAAGGACTTTGTATGAATAAACGAATGATTTCCATCGCACACACGTGTAACCATTTTGCCTGACTGAATTATGGTCCACTTGTGTGTTAGCCACAATCAACATGGCATTTGAAGTGTCGTCTCGGCCAGCTGCGATAAGCGCACAATCTCAATCTCAATGATTGTGACCGCAAGCATAAACTGTTGGCCGGAAATGATGCCAAGTGTCTCGTCTTGGCCATAACTAAAGCTGCTTGCAATTGCTTCTTTTTTTTTTCTTTTTGCACGATTATTGTTTACAATTTTTTTTTTTTGTTCGTTGTTTGGCACGCAACTTTTATAATTTCCGCCAATGACCTTTGGCCAACAAATGACTTTGGCTTTGGCTCTGTGGTTTTCAGTGCACCAATATTTAATATGCATCATGCAATTAGCCAGTTAATCAACATCTGATTTTCCATTGCTTTTCAATTCGGTACCTGAAATAGCTGCCAACCAGCTACGGTGCATTTGCATTTGAGTCCACAAAACAATTGCTTTGCTTTACTCACGGTATTCCACTCGAATTCCACACACACATTCCCCGAATAATATATAATATGTACTTGCCCCTCAAACTGAAAAGGTGATTTACATAAATTTAAACGAAGCGCTTTGAAAATATTCCATAACAGAACTTTTCAGTTTGCTCCTTATGATCAAATTTTGGTATTCATTTAATTTTTTTACAAGTTCAGTTCAATAATTTGCTTGGAACATTTACATAGTTAAAAGAACAAGTAGTGGAAAAAATTAAAAGTATTTTAAACAATAAGTAATGATTTATTACAAGCGTAAAAAAATATAAAAAATTAATAAAATATAATACAACATCCATAAATGTTTATATATACATAGATGGTGAAACGTATGTTTGAGTATATATTATTTAATATATTTAGATCCAAGTTCACAGAAAAATATACATTTTTTTTAATAAATTTATCTATTTACTTTTTATTAAGTAACTTTAAAATGTTTGCTTCAGTTGTGAAATTTTTTAAAATTATTTTTTTAAGAACAATTATTAATTTTTTTTAAATCAGGCTAAGGCACAAATAAAATTTGCTTATTAATTTATTTATTTAATATAAACAGTTGAATGAAATTTATTTTATAAAATTATCTTTTTTAACTCAGGCAAAGGCACAAAATAAAATTCTTTAAATTTATTTATTTACAATAAACATTCAAATTAAATTTATTTTATAAAGTGATATTTTTAACGGCATAATTAAAATGGCCTTTTAATTTATTTATTGAAAATAAACAGTCGAATCCAATATATTTTTTAATTACCTATTATCATATGTATTATATAGTATCATATATATGGCAAGGTTTTTATTAATACTTAAATTTCTAATTAGACTTTAAATTTTAAATGCCATCCAAGCAGCGTTGTACTTGATAACAAAATCAAATAATATTTTTTATATAATGATTATTTTATATCTTATACTATTATATATGTTAAGGGTGTACATTTAATAGAACAAATTAAATACTGACAATTAAAAACAACCTCTTTAACTGACTGCCTATGCTTTAAAAGTAAATGAATTATTTATAAAAAGTATTTTAAGTTCAATCTTTGTATATTTCCTACAATTTAATTACATGCATTATCTACCCCTCTAAGCCCTAAAACAATGTTGTCTAGTTGCTGTTGTAAATGAATAAAGTGGGTGCGTACCAAAAAAAATAGTTTGGGTACTCGGTTGAACGAGTGAATGCTTTGAGCGACAGCTTCGTCTGCTGGTGACATTTAATGATCGCGGAATTGCTTTTAAATTACCCGCCTGTCGACATGCAGGTAATTTCGCGTAATTTTGACTGATGCTTATCTATTTGGGGGTGCGTGTAGTTGTTTTTAGCCAAGCATAAATCACAAAAGCATCAGTGTCAAGGTCAGCCTGGGCTGGGCAATGGGTTTGAGAATTTATCGATGGGTTTTTAGAGTGCTTTAATTGAGTAAAAGCATTGATTGCTATTATTAAGCAGTGCATGTTCAAATTGCAATTCAATTTTATTATTTGTTGCCAGCATTCCCAATAAATGGCTATCATTTAGTTCAATGAAGTTGCACCACAATAAATGCACCATAAAACCAACAATACTTTACGGTTCATATACGAATTCACCTTATGCGATGCGCTCAATCGTACACACACACACACACACAGGCACACACAGGCACAAAATAGGCAAACAGAGAAATTCAAATCGATAGTGAAATGTGAAATTTTTTTATGATTTTGCATTCATTAGTCGCAGGATTGAAGCATGTCAAAAATGATCCAAAGTGAATGATGCATACCGCAATTCCACAAACACAACATTCAGGCCTGATTGTGAGTGTAAGAGTGTGTGTTTGTGTGAAACTTAACGAAGCAGTCGCCCACAAAAAAAAACAAAACAAAAATGGTAAACAAAATTTATTGTGTGGCATTTATTTATTGCGCTGGGAAATTGAATTATTTTCTACACATAATATTTCAAATTTTCTTTCCTTTATTATTTAAGCATAAGTAGTTTTTTATGGGAAGAAGTGGGCGAAGTTTTCATAATATATATATGCATATTTATGGTAAGCTTCGAAGGGTTTGTTTTAGCCATATTCGGCTAACTCTTTGTTGTTTGTGAACTTGGTAGCATTTCAAATAAGATAGTTTCACTTCTTATTAAATGTAATTATTTAAATTTAAGCTTTGTTTTTCAGATCAAGCTTATTTAAAGTGACTTCATAATGCAATTTTTTATATATAATTTAGTTTCTAAATATACTTTATATGCAAATCTTATTTAATAATAACACATTTTTACCTTGTAAAGTTAGTTTGGGATTTGAGTCAAATATTATTATATTTTGTTTAATTAGCTTTTGCTTAGTTTTGTTTTCTTGAGTTTTTTAACTATTGTTACCTTTAAAATTTCACATTAAAAAACTTAAGCTGCTTTATGAGCGCATATTTAAGCATATCTGCAATAATTTGGGCTGATAGAAGAAGAACTCTCATCACTTCAGCCACAATTTCCAGATTGTGGCTTGTCAAAATATAGCCAAGGTATTTTAAATTAGCTGAAACCATAGTGGCATTTATATATATACAATAAATATATCAGATCATTGCGCCAATCTGGAGATATGGATGCCAGATCTGGGGGATGACATGTGATAGTCAGATCAGGAGAATCCAGGCTGCTCAGAACAGAGTAGCC
>SCDZ01000758.1:0-84997 GCA_004143845.1 Drosophila lacertosa | reverse complement strand
AAAGGGGGTCAACCAAAAAAAAAATTTAAAAATGATTTTTTTTTTTTTTTTTTTTTTTTTGAATACAAATAAAATATCGCGTTCAGGTTACAACTGCAACGAAGTTTTGGGGCAGGGGCAGGAGGGATGGGGCAGAGCTGAATATTGGATTTGGCTGGCAGTCTGTAAATTTATATAAGCAGACATATCGAATCGGATCTTCTATGCGGCGTTAGTTACTCTTCAGTTTTTACCCTGCGAGCGCCTGTTTCGCTTTGTTAATTAATGAAACACATAATGAACACAAAAAAAATAAAAGAAGAAGAGAAAAAAAAATATAAACAGCGGCAAGAGAGTAAAGTGTAAAGGGAGTGAGGTTAGGTGAGAAACTGGTTCGGTAAATAGTTTCTAAAGAAAAATGAAAATGCTGAAAATACTTTTGCTGCATTGCTGCAGGCAAACAAATCAACGGCGTATGTGCTACTCTGATCGACGCGAAGATGCTCTGTAAAAATGATTATTTTCTTAATTGATAGTCGAAAATCTATAACTAAATATTTACATTCCCAATATATTTCTTTTCCTTTTAGAATTAAGCATTAATTCTTTTGCTTTTGCATGCAGTATACCCTTCTGTTTATTTGTACAGGGCATAAAGCACACACAGAAATCTTGAGGAGTCGTCAAACACTTGATCAATAGCGGCAAACTGTTGTTGTTGCTGTTGTTGTTGTTGTGTATCTCACAGATACATTTTATTATGCACGTCGAGTGTGTTTGCACAACTTAAAAGCCAATAAAATTGTTGATGTTAATTGCTTTGGTAAATTGAAAATTAGGTTTTTTTTTTTGGGAAAAAGTCGCATTTGGTTCGTTCGGACTGTTTGTTTGCCCGACTTATTAGCCAGGTCCACTTTAATGACCTTTCGAGAATGCCGCGTGAGGGACATAAAAAATAACATAGACCGAAAAAAAAGCAGATAAAAAAACTAGACAAATCGAATCGTTTGCCAAACTGAAATTTAATCGGCTTAAATGTAATTCAACTTATGCTCAGGGCTTAGTAAGCTATACTATAATGAGAGAGAGAGAAAGAGAGGGAGAGAGAGAGAGGGGGGAGGGAGAAGTAAAAATCGGTTAATTAAAGTTCAACAAAGTTGAAAAGCGATTTCATGCCGCGTTGAATCAACAAATTGTAAACTTTTTTTTTGTAAACTAGCAAAGGGGGGGGGGGGGGGGGGGGGGGGGGGGGGGGGGGGGGGGGGGGGGGGGGGGGGGGGGGGCAACCATTATTTGTACTTATTTAAGTGCCTGATCATGCTGATATCATCACCTGGCAACATTTCTTTTGTGTCCGCCAGTTTGCCTTCAATGCAATTAGCCTCCGCAGACGCCAGGTGGTCTCCTCCTCCTCCTCTTCTTCTTCTTCTTATAGCTTGCCTTGCCCACACCAAAAGATCTCAAATCTCCCAAATCGAATATCGAAAATCAGTGGAAACAAAATAAATGTGAAACGTTATTTTCTGTGTTACATTCGAGAGGGAGCACCCAAAACAACAGCAACAACAATAACAACAACAACAACAACAACATCTAAAAAGTGTGTAAACTCATGAATTGGATACAAGTCGAACTGCAGCTGCGCTTCTATGCGATTCTCAGTGGAAGTTTTTAAGAATTTTTGGCTGATTTATAAATATTATTCAGCTTTGAATTAAGCTTAAACTTAAATAAGCTTAAATAGGTAGTTTAAGTTGAGAAAGTGAGGTTAGATTGAACTAAAGCTGGATTTCTATGCGATTCTCAATTGAAGCTTTTAAATATTTTTGCAGATCAAAGTTATAATTAAAAAGTTGGGTAAATTATAATTTAGCTTTGACTGAAGTTTAACCTTAAATATGATTAAATATATCGTTTTAGTTGAGAAAATGAGGTTAGATTGAACTAAAGCTGCGCTTCTATGCGATTCTCAATATAAGTTTTCAAGGATTTTTGCTGATATAGGTAAAATTTAGATGTAGTAAAATGTAAGTAGTTTTGACATCAGTTGTACTAAACATTAGCTTAAGGTTACTTAAATTAAACTAGATAATGTGAGTTTAGATTGAACTAAATTTAAATTTCTATGCTCTTTTCTACGCTCTTAAATTTGGTTAATTTTAGTGATTCAAAAGTTGTTTGATATACAAAAGAAAACCCTGTGAAATTAAACTGGAACTGCCTTTCTATGCGATTTTCATTCTGTTGCAAGCTAAAATACTTATTTAACTGAGATAGTCGAGACACTTGCTGTAATTTGAAGAGTTTCTATTGATTAATTAAAAGTAGGCTCAATCTCCGCTTATATTCTGTCGAAGCACTCGCTCAAATCGATATGCCCCAGCTGGGTGTAGCGCAACCCGCGCCGCGTTGACAGTTATTGATCGATGTTATCGAGGCAACACAATGTACAAATTAATTTTGATTACAGATTCTCCCGCTGCAGCCTTTCGGCTTAAACTTGTGCACGCCAATTGCTTCAAACTTTAAACTTCAAACTCGCATTGTAATTTACGTTTATTTTGACTTTAAAAGCGCGCCTAATGGCCCGGGTGGGCGACCATTGAATACCCTGTAGCCCCCCCCCCCCCCTGGCCTATACCCTGTCCAGCTGGGCACAGCGTGCGTTCCACTAAGTGACACTGACTAATTTGGGCGCATTTATCAAGAGGCTGCTTAGCGTCAAAAAAAAAAACACAAAATACAAAATACAAAAAATGGGCTAAAATCGAAAAAATATCTAAAACAGAAATTTCTGTTGTTGTTTTTGCGCACGTTTCGAAGCGAGGCTTAGAAGTCTTGATGGATGTTGTTTTGTGGCAGTTGCAAGTCTACTCTCTCTCTCTCTCTCTCTCTCTCTCTGTCTCTCTCTTTTTAAGATTTGGTTGCACTTTGTAGACAAGCGACGCAATCAAGCCGCATCAGTCAGTCAGTCAGTCAATCAGTCAGTTTGTCAGTCACTCTGAGCACAGCTTGCAAATCTGTCAGTCAAAAACTGCCTTGCACCAATTGCTTGCCACATGCCACCGCCTTGCCCCTCCTCACATTTTGCATGACTACCGGGCATCATTTTTGCCTTCTTTTTTTTTATTTTTTTTTTCTCTTTGGCCAGAAATGAACACGTTGAAGCGCTTTGGCGCACGCGCGCAGTCGTTGACTTTAGCCCAGAGCCTCCTCCTCCTCCTCCACCCCTCCCCCTCCACCATTCGCTCCTCCTCCCCTCCGTTCGCTTACCTCCTTTGCAGCGTGTGCCAGTCGAAGCGGAGCACTCGAGTCTGGCCCCGAAGCAATGGCTAAATCTAAATCCAAAGCAAAAGCTAGCTGCGGATTGGAGAAGGAAGGATGAAGGAGGAGGGAGAAAGGCAAGCGCTGGCAACCAACGCCTTCGGTTTACATTTTACAATCCTAACAAGGTTAGGCCCAGCGATAAATGCGGCGAGGACCACAGCCAGGGCGACTGGCGGCTGTGGCGCATGCCCAGCAACAAGAGCCACAAGAGCAACCACAGCGACCACTATGCAAACACACACAAGCCACACACACACACACACACACACACACACACATATACACATGCATACATGCAGTAAAAGCAACAGAGATACTTATACAGCTGCAGTTGGCTTGCGGCTGCAATTAAAGTTGTGAATGCACCGCTCGAAAAATGCCCTGTAAACCAGACTTTATAAAAGCATCAGAATCAGATCTGCAAATGTACACAAAAATTGGACATATTTTGATATTAGTCCCTTAAAATATATTTATAAAATAATCTAATTGAAATGTCTTTTAAACAATCTAACGTGATTAACAAAGGAAACATCTATATATATCGATTCGTGGGCAACTGGAAGAGTTATTACCTCTATACAACAAACTTCATATACACATAATATAAAGTTCAAAATAGTGTCAGCTTCAAATTACAATTTCAGTATTTAAGTTTTTGAAAATAAAAAAAGGTTCACAGTTTGTTTAGCAGCTCGTATCATTTTTTGGAGTTTAAAGCTTTAGTTTAAAATGCTGTATTAATGTACTATAACATACTATTAATAACAAAGTATATAATGTCAACACTCGAGTGATAAAAGTTGCTCGTTTTAAACAAAAACAAACCAAATATATACTTAAACGTAATAAAATATGACTCTTTGCGTTTGCATAAATAATTACATATTGTAAATTGAAGTTAAATGCTTACAACATAATTATACCCCCTTGCAAGCGCATTTCATGTTTTGCAGGGTATAAAAAATTGCACATTAAAAATGAGCCATGAGGAGCAACGACGACGCTGGTTAACAGGCTTTTTGAGGTGCGCAAAGAGGAAGAGAAATAGCGGGCAAGCGGAGAGAAGAGCAAGGGGGACGCGATGTCTTTTTTTCCTGTGCTTCGGTTGGCAGAACAAGGTTGGCCGCCCTGGGTACGGTACACACTCGGCTCGGGCCTCTTTTAAATGCAATTCAGGCGAAAGGCGCACAAAGGGACAGCGAACAAGATGCCGAGTTGCTGATTGTGCGAGCAGAGCCAGAGCAGAGCCAAAGCACAGCAGAGGCTGCAGGCAGCACAGCGCAGCGCAGCGCAGCACAAGAGCTTTTGTCGCCGCCACAAACATGGAATATGACAGGCAAAAGCGGCAGGCGCAGACTAGCGGGACTAGCAGGCAAAGGGGAGGGGAGACATGCAAAGCATTGTCAAGTGAAGAAAAACGAAGTGCTACAGAAAATTCAAGCGACAAAAACGAAACGAGCAAACGAAGCTATTGCGTTGGTGTTCGTGCATATGTGTGTGTATGTGTGGGCAGAGGCAGTGTCTGCGACAGCGACAACAGCGACAGAGGGCAGAAACAATGGCGACAATAAAAATGCGATCGCACAACATGCTCCACAGATAAGTTAACGCAAAGTGACAACGTACAACTTTTAATGGAATTGTCGTCGGCTGACGCGCAGCGCAGCGCAGCACAAGCAAAAATAGATATGCACTCAGCTTTGCGCTTTTGTTTATGGCTGCAGGTCGCGTGCAAGGACGTGCCAGCAGCAGCAGCAGCAGCCGCACCAGGATAACAAACATAAAGTGTGCGAAAGAGCGAGTAGTAAATAAGTTGGGCAGCGCAGCGGCAGCAGCGCTAACGCCCACGAGTTGTGCCCGATCATCGCCTTCGGCAGCTACTGTGGCACATGCCGAGGCGGAACTAACCAGTCAACGAGCAACGCACGAACTGCACAAGTGAGAACAACAACTACAACAACAATGGGAAAGAGAGCGCGCGCGCATGCTCTCTCTTCGTGCTCCTATTGGAATATTGCAGTTGCTCTCGCTTACTGTCTCTGTTGCGCAGCAGCAGCATGCGCACACCGCTTCCAATTGGAGCACAAGCGCGCGCTCGCTCGCTCGCTCACTCGTTCGTTCGTTCGCTTGTACGTTTAGTGGTCTTGCAGGTTTCTCGCGTTTGTTTTGTTTACGATTCACAGTGCTGGAAAGCCAGCTAGCCCAGCCAGCCCGAGCTAGAGCTTAGTCAGTTGCCCAGCAAACTCGCCCCAAGCAAGACGTACGCGCGCGTGTGACGCTTGCCACAACGTGAGACACGAAAAAACAAACGCTGACAAAACGTAATTCTAGAGCCTAGAACAAGTAAAATATACAAATCTAATTTTTTTTTTTTAAAGTGCAAAATAAAAAAAAAAAGCCGAGAACAAACAAAAATATAATTGAAAACTCAAGTGAAAAAATAGTGTTTGATTGGCAATCGTTTGTCGATTCGAGCGCACGATCGATGTTCGCGTAGAGGACGCCAACATATGATGAGCCTGACTGTGCTCTCGCTGCCGCAACGTTACAAACGCCTCCTGCAAGCCATGACGCTCGCCGTCGCCGTTGTCTACACGACGCTGCTCCTCTATCAGAGCGCCTACGGATATCCGGGCATGCAAGTGAGTACGGTCTAACCCCGCATTCTGTGTGGGCGTTTGTTCCCCAATGGGCGCGAAGGAGAGCGCGCAACTTCCAACTCGTAAATTGTCATCTGCTGCGTTCCTTGCTCTCTCCGCTGTCCTTCCATTTATTCCCGCTGCTCGCATATTTGCCAATTTGCATGATTCGCCGTTGGCCCCGCGGCTCAATCGCCTGTTGCCCGCTGCCCGCTGTTCGTCGCTGTCTTTCCCATCCCTTCCCATCCCTGCCCTGCCTTTCGTTTCGTTTCGTGCACTTTCATAAATCAAACGCCGGCTACGTTTGCAGCTGCGCATGCGTTCGTCTCTTTTGCCCCACCGCCCTCACCCTGCTTCTCTCTTTCCTTCTAGCTAAAACCTTTTTGCGCCCTTGCCAATGTCTTCTTCTTCTACCTCTTCTTTGCCTGCGACTTTGCCTTGCATATAAAACAGTTTTTGCAGTTTTTAGCAATTTTATTTTTGCTTTTGTTTTTTGTTTTTGCTGCGTCGCGTTGCGTTGCGTTTCGTTGCCGTCGGCAGCGCGTCGCCAAAGCTTTCAGAGCGGCCCCCATTTCCCTTGGCTCCCCCCTCTGTCTACCGACAGTGTCAGTGTTTGTGCTCCTGCCTCAGTTTATTGTTGTTTTTGCTTTGGTTTTGCATAAATTTCTGTGTAATAAAATATTCTGCGCTAATATTACAAGAGCTGCTTTGCAGCTGGCCCATGGGGCCATGGGGTTTTTCACTGATGAAAGACCTTGGCTGTAAACCGGACATATGTCTGGTATCAGACTGGTCAATTAACATATTAATTATAGCTATTTGGCGGGGCTAGTTCTAGTTTCTTTTTTATATTCTTTGTTTTTAATGTTCATCAGATTGATACTTTGTGCAAAATAGATACAAACTGCATTTGCAAACAATAAAAACTCTCTATAAACTGAGTCAGCTTAACAGTTTCAATAATGAGCTTTGGAATTGTTAAGAAAAGTAAAAAAGTCAACGAATTTATATATTCCTTTTAGTTAAATAATGTATATTAAATGCATATTTTAAAAACTTACCAAAAATTGTTTTTAAATTTTTTTTTTTATTTTTAGCTTCAGTTTTTTTTGATCAATTTAAAAAATAACAGAAAATTTACAACATGATAAATAAATATTTGTTTGGAACACATTGAGCTCCTAATCTAATATAGTTAGTTTAATATAATTTATATTATGATTATTTATTAAATATTTTTCTGGTAAAGCTTATTTTAAATTTGCAAAATTTTTCTGTTTATTTTCCTTTCAAGCTTTTTTTTTGCTTAAGCAAATTTTTTTTCTATTCCAAAGTTATGCGTCAGCCATTTTGTTTATTTGTTTATTTTTGTGCATATTTTTATTTGCACACCGGAAATTGCTGTTTGTTGTTGTGCATTTCAAAGAAAAAAAAATAGCTGTCTGTGCAAATGTTGCGCTCTAATTTATTAATTTTTTCTACACTAGAAGCGAGAAAAGTTGTTTAATTCAATTTATTTCTTAAACATATTTGGGCTGAAACTTTTTGAAATATATTTCAGCTTGAGAAATTAACAATTGTATAAAGTTAAGACTAGATTTATGCTTTAAATCCTTTGGTTTTAAGTCAGCAAACTTGGAATGTGGTTTTCTCAACTAAAACAAATCTTTTTTGACAATATTTAAAAAATATTTAAGCTTACAATGACAAAGAGAATTTTAAAGAAAATGTAAAATTTAAAAAAAAATTTTTATTATCATATTTCTTCTTTATGTTTAATAAAATTTAAAATCATTGTCAAATATAAAGTTAATGCGAGATTTTTGCCTTACAATTTTTTGTCTTTTCGGTCAGCAAACTTATTTTTTTTTTTTGGGCTGCTCTTCAAATAATTAAAACTTTATGATGCTTTAATTTAGACCAAGTTGATGTTTGCTTGTTGCTGTTGTTGTTGTTGTTGTTGTTGTTGGCTAACCGGAAAACGAGCAGCAATGAGTGGCAAGTAGAATACTTAGAATTTACAAACACACACACACACACAATTACGTTTATACTACATATACGACTTTGTTTAAATGCTGAATTGGACTTTATTGTTGTTGTTGTTGTTGTTGTTGTTGTGGTTGGTTTTTCAATTGAAGTCGTCGCTCGTCGTTTGAGGTCTGTGACTTGTGTCAGTTCATTTGTAGCTATTGCCGTTGTCTGTTTTTTGTTGTTGTTGTTGTTGTTGTTGACCACAAAATGTGCAATGCAATGTAGAAATTATTTTGTTTTTTTTTTTTTTAATTTAGTTTTCTGCCAAATGTTGCGCAAATTGTTGACTCTGGACTGTGGACAGTTTTTCTTTGGAATTGTATGCAGCGACTTTATTTTTTTTTTTTTTTTGCCGAGTTTGCCATAAAAGCGGCGCATTGTCCAGCTGTCCACCAACCCTCCCCCTTCGCTCCCCCCTTGCCCCTACCCACGTGACACGCCTTGAGCTCATGTCGCGTGTTGCTGACGCATAAATCATAAAAAAATAATATTTCATTTTTTATATATATTTTTTTTTTGCGCTCGCTTCGACAATCGATAAATGAATTTGTTTATGCGAATTTGTTTAAAGTGGCGCGCCGAATGTGCGCAGACTTCGGTCTCTGATTGATTCGTGTGCTGCGCTCTGCGCATGCCTAAATACACTACAACAACAACCAGCAACAACAACCAGCAACAACAACCAGCAACAACAATTGCAACACGTAACAAAAAACAACTCATGAGTGCTTCGCATGCAAATCAACTGAGCCAAGCCAAGGCAAAGACAAAGCCAACGAATAAGAAAAAAGGCTTAAAAAATAACATAAGCATAAGTAAAAAGGAATTTCATAAAATAAATACTTGACCAGATGTTACCCTGTAAACAGAGAGCTGAGAGTTGCTGCATAGAAAAAAGATACTATTTTAAAATATTTTCTGCTTATTTTGCAAATATTTCGCTGACTTTTATATCAAAAGTAAATTTTTAATATAGCAAAAAGTAGTCAAATTGAGAGAGCTAAAAACTAATAGTAAAAGATTATATAAAAAATGAAGAACTCAATTAAATATACACAAAAGTAACTCCCAAATAATATTAGTTGATGCATTGAATTAATTCTTTTCAATCTCTTTAAAATTTATACTAAATGTATTTCCAATTCTTTAAAGATTTGCCTCAATTTTAAATTCATTATGAGAAATATAAATAAGCATAAAAGGAGCTGTTATTGATTATTGTTTTTAATAGATTTTACTAAAAATCAATTCAAGTGAATATTATTATTCAACCATGAATTTTCTTTCACCTTTCATAAACATAAATGCACACAAATAAATATATAAATTAATATACTTATTATATATAAAACAACCCTTTTTTTTTTGCCTGCACCGAAGCAACTTGATTGCAGGGTATACAAAAAAAAAGCATACTAAAAAAAAAGAAGATTTGCGTTTTTTGATTCCTGTTTGCTGCGCAGGTGCCGCTGGCTGATTGCAGCTGCTGCAGCAGCTTCTCTTGCTCCTCCTGCTTCTCCCGCTCCTTGTGCTCCTCCTTGGCCACATAATCAGTTGTGTTCAGCGAGTACCCGAAAAAAGTTGACGACACTAAGCTGGCCCGATAAAACGTTGCAGCTGAAATGTATCTGAAAGATACTTAGTGAAAGATACTTGCGCATCTGTTGCTGCTGCTGCTGTTGCTGCTGGTCTTTGGTGGCCAAACATTTGAGTTAATTGAGCCAAGCAGCTTCTGATTCAAGCGGCGCACTCTTTAAATATGTTTGTGTGTATCTTTGTATCTTGTATCTTATCGTAGATTTGTATCTGCAGCTTAAATATGGTTAAGACAGCGTTTTAATGAAGATTTAAAACTGCGCCCATTTTGTGTGTTAAACGTTTTCGATCGAATCTTTTTCCTCTCTCCCCTCCTCTCCTCTCCTTTCATCATCTCTCTCGTAGAACGCACAGTGCTGTTCATTAATCTAGCGCCCCCTCGTTAGTTAACTTCAATCTCTTTTTTACCTTTTCCTTTTTCTTTTTTGATATATGCGTTTCTTCATTTGTTGCTATTAATTGACTTGGCAATTGTTTATAAACATATTAATCATGTTCATAATGAAGCATTACACAATTTGCTGCTTGGGCCACGATGTGTGTGTAAAGTTTCGACAACAATAACAACAACAACAACAACAACAAGAACAACAACAATCACAACAACAAAGACAACAACGCCTTTTCTTTTGTGTCTTTTGTTAGCTACCCTGTACTTGCTGAGCAAGTGCAAACGCAGGGTATGCTGCAGTTGTGCAGCCAGAAACAAATCATGTACAGAGTATTTATATAAATAAATATCTTTTTCTTGATAGTAAATAAATATCGATTTTCTTTCTTTTGATTATATTTTAAAGATAATTAGAACCAAAACATTTTTTTCAATTGATAATCGATAAATAAATATTAATAAGTGTTGATTCTTTAACATATCTTGAGAATTACAAAAGCTGGGGATGTTAATTTTGATATAAAGCTTATTATAGTATCTTGTATAAAACGTTCACTTTTAAGCACAAACTTTAAATCGATAAATATCGGTTTGCAAACTCCTTCTTAGTAGCGTTTTTCGGTTATTTAAAGTGCTACAGTTACCAAATTTGGTATATAAGTTAGACTTGAGCTCTTCTTTAATCAAGTTATCTATCTATCTATTTATCTATCTATCTATCTCTCTTCCTAACTGTATATCTCCCATTCTGAGCCTTTGCACTTATTGAAAGCTGTTTACAGGGCAACTTTAAGTTGGACACGCCCGACAAAAGCTCCCCCTTTTTTTGTGTGTGTATCTTTTGTTTGTTGTTGTATTGTATCTTGTATCTTGTGCGCAGGCGTGCTTGACAGGAACGAACAGTTGTCTCTGTATCTGTGTGTGTGTTTGAGTGTGAGTGTGTATGTGTGTGTGTGTTCGCACACGTGTCGCCAAGTTTCCCGGTGCTCAGCTCACGCCTCCGGCTCGCTTTTTCCCCTTTCTCCCTCCCCCCCCCCCCCCCCCCCCCCCCCCCCCCCCCCCCCCCCCTCCAAAACCCAGCCCCTGATCCCCTTGCATATATTAGTTGCTGCTGCTGCTTTGGCTGCTGCGTTGCATCAACAGCTGCAACTGGTTCACATTCTAATCTATGCAAGGCCCTCGCCTTGGCAACTTGTTGACTCAATTGCAAAAGCAATTTTAGCCGGATTTTTGCACTTAACCAGCTTTTGTTGCTGTTTTTTTTTATATTTTGCCAAGTCGCTTTCACTGCGCGGGTCACGACTTTGCGCTTATCGGATAAATTAATTAATATATATTTTGGTTTGTCCGTCTCTGTCTCTCTCCCTCTGTCTGTCTCTGTCTCTCCCTCTCTTTAATCACTTTCGTCGCACACACACCTGTCAACGTCTGCTTTGTCTCATCAGCAGCTCATCTGCTTCGCTTTTACTTATTCACATACTCTACCTCTTTCTCTCTAAATGCTATATCAGCTAGTTGGCCCATTATATTGAACACCGTTGTTTTTTTTCTTCTCGTCGATCGTGCCGCAATAAAAATGTATGAGCCAAGTCTTTAGCTCTATCAACCAGACAATATCGTGTGAAGCAGCAGCAGCAGCAGCTGAAGACCCGTTTACCATGTAATAAAAAGACAAGTGGAAAAGAGCGTCGACAAGCTGGAAAGACTGCGGCTAAAACTGGGGGAAGCCAAGGGAAAGGGAATGGGAAACGAAGGGAAAGGGCTTCAAGTAGAAATGTTTCCATTTTCAGTTCCCAAATCAAGCGAATAAGCTATAAACAGTATTCAATCGCTAGGCGAGTGTCTCTGACTGCCAGATACCCTAAACAACTGTGAGCTATGCTAAGAAAAAGAGAAGTGCAAATCGATATTTATCGATTTTGTTTACAAAATACAGGGATCGATAATTCTAAAACAATAAAGTGATCTAAAAATATTCCTTGTTTGTTCTAAGCTATTTAATCCACGAAAATCGGAAACAGTATATCGATATTTATCGATCACTGCATTAGTAACTATGCGTGATATATGCGAGTTAATATTTATTCAACTTTTTCCAGCTCACAAAACAGCTAAAAAAAAAGATGATCGAAATTTATCGATATATGCATTACTCTCAATTGTGACATAAGAGCGCGGGAATTGAAAAACAGCTACAAGAATTATCAGAATTACTTTAGAATACCCTTTAAATCCCATCATCAAGGCTGTAAATCGATATTTATCGATATATGCATTACTATTCTGCATGGTATAGAAGAACTTATATTTATATACGTTTTCTCTTAGCTAACGAAAAAGATACATAGCTACAGTTACTTTAGTATACTCCCTATTTTAACCCACTTGCAATGATTACAGGGTATTCAAAAACTAATCACAACAGCTTGAGCTAGTTTTGTGCTAGGTTTCTGAGGGCTCGACGGAAGTTGCCGCTGTGATCTCGCGTTGATTTGCATAGCGGAAAAGGTCGACCAAATTAACACTTGGCAGCGCCCTCTTCCCCCCCCCCCCTCCTCTTTCCCCCCCTCCTTTCGAGCGGACAGCGCTTGAAAGGCCTTTTATCAGCTCACTTCAATCAAACTGAAATCAGATTCCAAATTTTCTTTCAATTCAAAGGCAGCTCGCAGCTCCATTAAAAAAAAGGAAAATAAGAGAAAAAAAAAAGCAATTGAAGAATTGCCGCACAACAAAAGCAAATGAACCTGTTATCAGCACAAATTAATCACAAGCGACGCAGGCAGCGACGCCAGCAGCGTCGCCGGCAGCGACGCAAGCAGAGTTGAAGTTGAAGTTTGGCTGCGATCGTATTTTTCTAGAGTTCCCGTTGCTTTGGTTTCTGTTTGCTCTTACTCAGCATTTATGGCGCTGTGATTGCTTGTTGTTGTTGTTGTTGTTCTGGTCGCTCGCGATACCCTGCAAGTGTTTGCAAATGGGGCATATTGGTGGTCAGCTTGATCAGCATTTATTCTTGATTAGCATTAAAAGGCAAGCTTATTTAAGGATCTTTTTGTTAAGGAAACGTCCATTAAAACATGAATTGTTTATACCTTTTTAAACTTGCTCAAAAAATCGATATATATCGATAGAAAGCATTTGCTTTAAAGGCATTCTGCGCTTGTTTGGAGACTGTCTTTTTTCCTTTCGGTATAAACAGATCAATTTTAGTTCTCTCTATGTTTTCTTTTCTGGAATTCTTCGCAAAATAAGTTTATTTAAGTTTCTTCTACATTTTTAAATGTTCTCTAAGATCAATTAATGTCAAGATCATTAGAAACATATTTAAAATATTAGTTTCTTTTTCTATTATTAAAATCAATAAACTTTTAGTTTTGCTTTCCCAAAATACCCAAAATTCTCCAGAAATCTTTTCCTTTTTTTCTGCATAGCTTTTATTTAAACTACTTTATTGAAAGGAATTTATCTTTGATTTATGCTAAATGCAAATATTTTAAATTGATTGCATAAAAGTCTTTCCAGGGTATTTGTTAGTCTCCTAGTTGTTTGTCAAGCAGTTTTATTTGTTTGTTGTTGCTGTTTATTTTGCCTGCTGCTCATTTGTTTGCCATTGTTGTTGTTGTTTACCCCAACTTCAGTTGGGGCCCTTTGTTTGCTCCGCCAGGTGAAAATGCCTGTCGGCTGTCTCTTCATTTTTTTTTATTTTATTGCAGCAAACTAAACCAAATCTTCTCTCTCTTTCTCTTGCAGCTGCAGCCGCAATTGCCTTTGGATGGCAATGAACCTGCAACGACCACCCAACAACAACAACAACAACAACAACAACAACATTTGCTGCAATCGCTGCCACCCACACAAACAGCCGCATCCTTTGCATCCTCGCCGTCATCGTACCCGTCTGTGGCTGCCTCGCCGATAACCCCGTCGCTGATCATACGCAAGGACATCCATAGCTTTAACTTTAGCGATATTGAGGTGAGCGAACGTCCCGCCGGAACGCTGTTAACGGAACTCGCCCGGCGCAGTCGTAACGGTGAACTGCTCCACGATCTGTCGCAGCGCGCGGTGACGGCGACGCCGCAGCCGCCAACAACGGAGCTGGATGACATTTTCATCAGCGTGAAGACGACGAAGAACTATCACGATACCCGGCTGGCGCTGATCATCAAGACCTGGTTCCAATTGGCCCGCGATCAGGTGAGCCCAGCGACCCCAATTAATTCACCAATTCGCCCGATCCAACAGCTTCGATTAGTTAACTTCGGTTCAACTCAATTTGCCAGCCTGGTGTGGGCGACAATTGGCCAAAACCGAAAAAAAAACAAACAAACAAACAAACACAAAAAAAAAATACACTCCCAAAAGGTTGCCCACAGATTGAGATCTAAGTTCGATTTTAGCCAGGTTTTATTTTTTTTTTGGGGTTTGGCTTATTTGCATAATGAGTTTTTAAGCTGTTCGAATTGAATTCGTTTTGTTGCCCATTTGGCGATTTATGATTTTGTGGCCGCCGCTTAATTGGCCATAAAAATGTCTTCATAAGCCAAAAAAAAATACTTGCGAGCTTAACTTTTAATAATGTTGCTGTTTTTAATGAGTTTTAATACCCTGTAGACAAAAAAAAAAAAAAAAATGTGTTGAAAGCGTTGTGAGACAACTAAAAAAAGCCATTATAATAATATAAGCTGATTAGCAGCTACAATTAATTAAATTTTCAGCTAGTCGAACTTGGCTAAAAGCATTCAAAATACACTCATTTATTTAACACATATTGAGCATATTAGTTGAGTATTTTCTTTGCATTATTTAGTTTTATATATTTGCTATATAATTATGTAGAAACTTTATGGTTAAAAAAGAAACTTTATTTAAAATCTAAATATTGGAAGCACTTTCTATTTAAAATGTGCCAAGAACTTTTTGTTTTTTTTAATAAAGTGTATAATAAAAGAGAATCTATCTATAATATAAGTTCGCAATATTGCATAAATACATTTTTTTTAGAAGAAACAAATTCTTCTTCAGCTAAAAATTTAATTTTCAAATTTAAGCAAAATTGCTTTAAATAAAAAGAAAATCCTTTTTCTTATAAAAAATTAATTTTTGAAAATTTAAAGTATATTTAAAACTTACTTTATTTAGAGTTATTTATTTTATTTTATTTTTATTTTTTAGAATTGTCTAAAAAGCATTTATGAGTCGATAAGAGATGAAATTTAAATAAGCCTTTTTTTTATTTTATTTTTTTTTGACTGTGAGTTTGCCTGCTAACAATGCAAGGATATGCTATATATACTATATATATAGATATATATATGTGTATTTGTTGTTGTTGTTATTGTTGCTGACTTTAGTGCCAACTTATGCAAAATCACGCGTCACAAATGTGTTTTGTTATTGTTTACATGGAAATGCAGGCGACGAAGCAAAAAACTAAACAACAACAAAAACTACAAAAAAAAACTACATAAATAAATAAAGAAGTGTGTGCAAGTGTGTTTGTGTGTGTTTGTGTTCGTTTTAACTATTCAAAATTGTTAAAATGCCCGACAGGCACGTTTCAGGCTTTTTCAGACTGCATTGCTGCAACGTTTTGGGGCAGACGTGCTGCAGTCTCTGTTTTGGCTAGAAGAGCGGCCAGTTAGGGGCAGAGAGAGGGAGAGGGGGCAGGAGGGGGGCAGAGTGTGGTGTGTTTTTTTTTTTTTGTTTTTAAGTGGCCAAACAATTTGAGCTGCCATATCGAATTGTTGTTTTCACACTATTAAAGTAGAAACTTGCAGCAAGTTGCAGCATTTGGTCCGAAACTGGTCAGCAGCAATAGCAACAGCAATCAACAGCAGCAGCAGCAGCAACAGCAACAACTGTTGCAACTGACAGCTAGCAACATGCAACAATTGCTGCGAAAGTTTGATTTGCTGCAAGTTGCTGCAGGCAGCCAATTATTTTGATGCGAGCAGCAGCAATGTGGAGCAGCAGCAGCAACGACAGCAGCAGCGACAGCAGCAGCAACTAAAAATGCGTTCAATTTGATTGGCTTGCGTTGCATTTGAAAAGCATTTGTTGCCGCTGCTGCACATTATAAACGCTTGATTAATGCGCCTCTCGGTGTTCAGCTTTCAGGTTTCTTTTCCTTCCCTTCCCTTCCCTTCCTTTCCTTTGAGCGCACTCCTTAAAAGGCCAATGGCAAGTCTTCAACTTGGCTTAAACTGAGCCTACGCTTAACTCGAATACACTGGTCAGTTTCTGTTTGGTGTAGACAAGCGAAAGGGTAGCTTAACTATGTTAGCCATTAGGTAACATACAAAAAAGGCAGCTGATTTTTTATGCATCAGATTTTAGCTTAAAATGTTTGCTTAAAATTGCAGATAAGCTATAACTTTATAAATATATAGTCAAACTTCCGTATAGCAAAAACTTCGTTATATAGAAAATTCGTATTATAGAATAATTTTTAAATTAAGAAGAAAATTCTGTCTTTTTAAAAAAAAAATCGAAGTAAAGAAAACTTCGTTATACGTAAGTTATTAAATAAATTAAATAAAATTTTTATTATATTTATTAAGAAAAAACATAAGAAAAATCATTTGTTTCTTTTCTTTTTTCTTACCTTGCCAAAAAAAAAAATGTACTTTATTATTTTAACTTTTATTTAAGTTTTGACTGCTGGACACACAAATTTTTGTTAGCTTAATTATGTTTGTATGGGGAAAAGACAAGTTGCAAGCAGAAATGGTTGTTGTTGCCACTGTTGCAGATTGAAAAATAGCGGCTCAAGTGGCATTCAAATTATTCATGCAACAAACAAATGAGCATAAATTACTGACAGCAAACTTTTCGCGACTTTGATTGAACGCTTTTCGCCAAATATGCAAACGGCTACCGTTTTCAGTTACAGCTGTGTGTATGTGTGTGTGTGTGTTGTGTGTGTGTGTGTGTGCAACTCTTCTAGTTTGCTGCTGCTGCTGTCTTTTAGCTTGTTTGGCAGCTTTGTCAGTTTGTCTGGCAGCTCGCTTAGTTAGCAATCGAAGATTTGCATGCAGCAACAAACTTGTCTACTTCTCTTTCTATCTCCCTCTCTCTCTCTCTCTCTCTCTCTGTCTCCTTTTCGTTGTTGGCTTAAACTACAGAAAACGCATGTCAAATGTCAGGCAACTCTGCTGCAGATTTAATGCAGATAAATCGCGGACACAGGTTGACAGCATTCAAACAACAATTTTGCGAGTGGGTGGCTCAATTGTTGTTGTTGTTGTTATTGTTGCTGCTGTTGTTGTTGTTGTTGTTGCCTGCCTCTTTTTTAATGATGCTCTGTGGCAGTTATTGAGCCACACGACGCCAGTTGTCTTCCCGGAAAACATTTGCTCGCCGTTGCCGTTGTAACATGTTGCCTTTTTTTTATATACATATATATATAAACATACATACACATAGACATATATGTATATGTGTGTGTGTGTGTGTTTGTTTGTCTGCTCACATTTTATTGGCCAAGCAGAAATGTCGTTAAAACGCGTCAACTCGTTGTGCGGCGATTTTGTTGGCCCCGTTTTTAAATGCTCTCCATTAAATAATGCATAAAAAGCAGAGTTCGAGTATCTGGCAGTCGTTGCAATCTCTCTCTCTCTCTCTCTATCTCTTTCGCTGTGTGTACTCGCAATGCGTCATGTCCAGCGCTTAATTTTCCAGACCCATGCTCATTAACTTGGCTTAGTCGAGCTCAGTTCCTAGCAGGCCGGCCACGCCCCCCGCCTGCCCCTTGCCGCCTCCCTTTTTGAACTGTCAGCACGTTGCAAAGCGGCGAGCGCTGAGTCATTTTGTGGCCAGTTGACATGCCACAGCGAGGGGCATGTGCAGCATGTTGCACGTTGCAAGCTGCAGGTTGCAGCTCCCACTTTGATTCCCCAGTCGGCGGCCAAGTTCCTTTGACCAGGAGCTGAGCTTCGAGCCGCTGTCAGCGGCTCATAAATATGAGCCAGCCAAATGACAGTTTGTCATGCGTGCAACGGGCAAGCTTGCTGTCTCTCTCTAAAATACCTCTCTCCCTCTTTCTTCCTATATACACTCAAAGAAAAGTTGGTTCTTAATGGAAGTTTGAACATAATTGAAAATTATTTTTATAGAGGAAATGTTTTTTTTTCCTTTCTTTATATTAAATATATATTATTTATAAAATATATAAAATAAGTCACATAAAAACTCTCTATTACCAAGTAAAGAAACATTTAATCAGGCTCTTCACTTGGTTATTTCGCCAAGTGTAGCTAACTACCTTACTTCTTTCCTCTCTCTCCCTCCTACTCTCTTTCTCTGTCTGTCTTTTCGCTGCTGTTTTGTTTGTGGATCACGCGGCGTATGCGCAATGAGCCGCATGGCAATTAAAGCTCAATTGACAGCACGTCCAAAGTGTGCCGCCAATGCAACAAGCACACACAAACACACACACACACACACTAACACACACACTCGTTCGCTCTCGCTCGCACTCGTTTGGGCTGCGACCCGTGCCGTCGCTTTTGATTGCGTTCACAATTCTTTTTTTGGCGGCCTTTTCAATGCGCTTCAATTTAATTTAATTCGCAATAAATTGAAATATTTTCCATTGTTGTTTGCTGCGCGCACAACAACTTTTTGAACCTTTCCTATCTACCCCGCCCCCTCTTGGGCCGCGCCCTTTTGGGCAACTTCCTTTTTAATGTGAGCTTCTCATTTAATATTTCGTTTGCTTAACAGTGCCTGCAAATATGCAATGCACATGAGCATTATTGTTTTATTATTGGCAATTATTGTTCATGTAATATGCGCTCAATTACAACAACAACAAGAAGAAGAAGTAGAAGAAGAAGAAGTGTCCAGCTGCCACATATAAAAAAATATATATATATACATTTACATATTTGCAAAATGAGTTTTTAATTATTTTCATTTGCCATAATTGTCTCTTCAGCATCTTTATGCTTAAATGTCTTATTAAAATATATGTTAAATATTAACTACACAGCGAGAAAAAAGGCGAGAAGTTCGCAAAAGAAAGTTACTTAGTTTTAGTTGACATAAAAAGAACTTTCTATTTGAAAACAATTTTTTGTAATATATACAAAAGATTCATATTAAAAAGATATTGTAAGTAAACTTTTGTATACACAAATATATTAATAATATTGAAGTACTTTAAAGATATCTATAAAAAGAAGCTAAAGAAAATTTTGTCTTTCTAAAGCCTAGCTTGATTTTACTTGACATAAAAAGAACTTTCTATTTAAAAATAAAATTTTCAAACTTACAGAAATTTATTTAAAGCGAAGAATCATATGAAAAAAATATTGTAAAAAAATCTTCTGTACACAAATATTTTACACGTAAACTAAAAAGATTTGTATTAATCAAACAAAAAAAAAACTTTGTGTTAAAAAAGCTTAGCTTGATTTTAGAGAGTTGTAAAGAAAATCCAATTAAAAAAATAATTTTTTTTAATTAAAATTTATATGCAGAAAACTGAAACTTGTTTTTACTATTGAGAGTTTTTGATTCTTTGTGTTAATCTTACAACTTATGCATATAAATATATTTTTTTAATAGCATTTAGTTCAATTTAATATTGACAGCAAAAATAATTCACACATAAATCAATTTCGTATTGAAATACAGACAAAATTGTGCAAAAAAAAAAAATTAACTTAAAGTGTGAATATTTCTCGCTCTCTCTTCAACTGCCTTCTCTTTCTCGCCTACAACAATTAGTGGGGCCACCAATCAAATACAAATCAGCTAATTGATTCATTTTGTGCTCCTTTTTGGCTCGCAGCCTCATTAACCAAAGAATATTTCAACATTTAACGCACGCCCCAAAACATTTCTGTTGCCGCTGGCAACAGCTGCTGCTGCTGCTGCTGCTGAGAAAATGGGGCAAGTGGCAACAACAACAACAATAAAGCAAACAGACAACCTATAATTAAAATGTGAACCTTTTGTGGTTTTCTCTCAAAAATAGCCGCACTGAGATTACGCAAATTGTGCCACGCCTTCAATTTGGTATTTTGCGGTTGTTCAAACTGAAACTCAAACACTGCATTTCAATCAGACAAATTGTTACAACATCAATTTTGCCTTTATTGGATTATATTGAGATTTATTTCTTAACGAAAATTTTTTATAGACTTTTAATTTTCATAACTTTATTAATAAGAAACGACAAAAAACTATTTTTCTGCTTATAAAAGGCAAATATTTAAAACGTAATATTTATTCTAGAAAATTTCAATTTATATAAATATAAATTTTGAATAATTTTTCTATAACATCAATTTTGCCTTTATTGGATTATATTGAGATTTATTTCTTAAAGAAACTTTTTTATAGACTTTTAATTTTCATAACTTTGTTAATAAGAAACGACAAAAAACTATTTTTCTGCTTATTAAAGGAAAATGTTTAAAACTTAATATTTATTATAGAAAAGTTCAATTTATATAAATATAAATTTTAAATAATTTTTCTAAATTAAATCAGCATTTTTTTTTCCTATTTAATTTAAGCTTGTTTAGTTTTCTTTTTTAATTTATGGAGTTATTTTTTGCTATTATTTGACTTTCACTTGTCGCTCGAGAAAAAAAAATTAGAAAGCATGTCCAGTTGCCTGGCAAAGCAACAACAATAACATCAACAATTGTAATGATATTGTTTATAATGATAATGATAATGATAATAATAACTATATATATTTTTGGCCAAGGCAAAAACTGAAATTGTGGGCAGCTCTGGGGGGGGGGGGGGGGGGGGGGGGGGGGGGGGGGGGGGGGGGGGAGGAACCTCCAAAAGGGGTAAGCAAAGCAAATCAAATGGTGCTAGCAGAGTTTTTGGCCCAAATGGTTGGCCGCAGCTTTTGGCCGCCGCCTTTTGCCTGCAGCTGCAACGAACGCGGTTGCCATTGAAAAATGTATTGTTGCAGCCAGTTGTTGCAAGTTGTTGTTGTTGTACGTTGTTGTTGGCTGGTTGGTTGGTCTATGCCGGGCGACAGTCAGTTAACTGTTGACTGCTCTTGGCCAGCTGCGCTTGGGCCTGGTCCTAAAAAAAAACAACATAACGAATTGTTGTGGCAATCGCTTCGTTCCAATTGAATGCATGCCGCGCCACAACTTGCCCGCAACTTGCAACGCGCAACGTGCAACGTGCAACGCGCAACTTGCAACGTCCCCAAAAATCCGTAACTGAATTCAAATCCGTATCGCGGCTTCAGCTGCAGCTTTCATGATAAATTTGTTTTGCATTTAATGCTGACCCAAGCCAAATATGTTGGCAAATTTATGGACTCCCTTTCCCTCTCCCTCCCTCCCTCCCTCTCTCTTTCTCTCTCCCTCCCTCGTTCGCTCCTTCTTTTGTAGACACGTTGTGCACTTGAAATATATTCAAATGCTGTTATACCCTGTAGAAGCACAAGTGCTTTAAATGGAGTGTCTAAGGTACTTAAATGTTTTAATACCCTGTAAAATTCGAAATGCTTTAAAGTGCAATTGATTGCGATAAGCAGTTGTGTAAAGGGCATTGAATGCGCCAATTACCAAGTTTAAATCTAATAAAACTTAAGAAAATGCCAACTTTTTAATACCCTGTAAATCTAAAAATGCTTTAAAATGGGCAAACTTAAGCTGATAAAGATAATGCCTATGCAAACATGTAGGCTAAAAATATTTAATTGCTAATATACCCTGTAAAATGTCAGATACGGGCATTTTTGAATTACACATGTTAATGTAACTTTCTCTGAAAGCCTTTATTGTTATAAACAAATTTTATATGAGCTTAACAGCATCAAAACATATGAAAATATACCCTGTAAATGTACAATTACAAAACTAGAAAAATTACCATTAAATTCCCCTTGAGTAATTATATAAATTAGTATATTTATATTTTTACAAACTAAATATAAAACAAAGGGTATACTCAAATTTATTATAAGATAATCAATACGTGGTAACTGCTAGTCAATCTCATTGACACGTTTAACATCGGGTCGACATTTATGAAGCTGCTTTTGTCTTTGGAGGCAATTAAGGTACAAATTTGCCAGCTTTCGTTTTGGGCCGCAGCTCATTTGTGTGATTTACGAGTGGGCTGAAAAAGGGGGAGGAGGAGTGGACTCCAAGTTGGAGTTAGCAATTAACTGGGCCAATACCGAAATGCCGAAAATCGCTTTCAACGTTCTACGCTTATTTATGTGGCAGTTGCATCAGAGCGCTCAACTGGGCTCATAAATTTGCAACATGTTGTAATGTTGTTTGTCAACAGTTTTAACAGTCACATAAATTAAATGCTAGTCAAGTGCGACTGCAGCAGCAGCAACAGCAGCAGCAGCAGCAGTTACTGCGGCAGCAACAACTACTCCAACAACAATATCTGGCTGCAACATGGTGTTAACATTTTTTGGCCCGCAGCAGCCAAAAATGAAAATAGCGCCAAAAAGAGAAAAGTGGGGAAAAAAGAAGAGAGCGCAAATAAAATCTCGTGAAAAATCCATGAAAATTCAACAGACGACGACGAAAAGTTTTCAGCTGCAGCAGTTGCTGTTGTTGTTGTTGTTGTTGCTATTGTTGTTGTTGTTGTTGTGTTATAAAGAACTCGACTCGACTCGACTAGACAACAACAACAACAACAACGATTGCAACTTGAATGCTGGCAACTTGGCTGACTTTCTAACTGTTTAAGAGTTGTTGTCCAAATGCTCGTGGAGCGGGCGTATTGTGTGTTAGCCAACTAGTTGTTGTTGTTGTTGTGGTTGTTGTTGTTGTCGCTGCTTCGTGTTGTTGTCAATGCTTTAAAACGATTTTCGCCTGATTTGACACAGGCGAAGAAATAGTTATTAAAGGCAAAACCAATTGAGTTGTAGACGCAGACGATAAAGAGCAAGAAGACTGAGATTTTGGTGGCAGACGGGGGCCACAGTCTGTGGCAGACACAACAAGAAGAAGAAGAAGAGGAAGAAGAGGCGCAGACAGAGACTTTCAAATAGCCGCAGGAACTTTTTTCGACTGTCATTTGGGCAATTAGGTTTTTGGATATGACAGTTAGCAGTGGTTAGCGAGTAAGTAACTAAGTAAGGGGCTTCCTTTCAGTGGGGGCATTCCCACTCAGTGTGCCCAGCAATTTGCTTTAAAGAATTACTTAGCAGCTACTGGGAAAATAAAACTTAAAAGTTTCTTCGTGGATTTGTGCAATGTGAAAAGAGAAGGAAAATTAAATGGCCTTAAGAGATATTTTCAATGTTTCTATTAGCATAAATAAAAGTAGAGCTGACTTGTGTAAAAAATATATTAAAACAGAACAATTTATTACTATAACATAATTAAATAATATTAATGTAATTTTAAATGTAAAGTTTTCCTGCGTTTATTTTAAAAATCAAAAAAAATTGTAATTTTTCAAGTGATTGTTTCTATATGATATAGTTAGCTGATATCTTAAAAATTTTTCTCCTATGTTAAAAAGCAACACATAATTTTAAAAACTATATTTTTATTAAGTTAACTTTATAAACAAAAAGTTTTTCATACAAAAACTCATATGTCAGGCGATTGTTCCTATGGCAGCTATATGATATAGTAAAGTGATTTGTATAAAACTTACACATGAATTGTGTGTGGAAATAATATGAATATATGCTAAGTTTAAATTAAATACCTTCAAAACTGAGCGAGTTGCTTGGATTGAAACAAATTTGGATATGTTTAAAGAATTTTTTTAAGAGTCAAATTGGGCTAAAAATTTTAAATACCCTCTAAAAGTGTAGCTAAAACGGAACCCCTAGCGAGCTCAGCGATGCATAAAGGCACAATTACAACAACTGAAAAACAACTACAAGAGAAACATTAACAACATTAACAACAACAACAACAACAACCAGCCACAACTTACCCCTTAGAGAATCGAATCAAAAAAGAAAAAAAGAAAAGGCAACAAACTGATTTCTTGAACTTGCGAGCGTCTTTTTTTATATTTTTTTTTTATTTTTTATTTTGCTTTTCAGGTTTCTTCCGACGTATTTCTTTTGACGTATTTTGCAGCGAGAGAGCGTGTGGGAATTTTCTTATCTGATTGTCGTCTTGTAAGAATAGGGCTTTTCGGTAGGCAGCCGCATAATTATATGTAGATTATTGTGTTGAAACCAAAATATATATACACACACACACATATATATATATATATATACATATATATGACAAAGACGATCGCGATGAGGTGTAAGCTAAGGCAGATAGATACATAGACCTATTTTCCCATGACAGCGCGCCCTGTGATTAACTTACGATTTATGCAAATATATATTAGATAGATGTACACACTTTCTCTCGCTCTAACGCTAACTGTGCACTGGGAGAAAAAGCGGGCGAGTTTTGAGGCTTAAAATTGAAGCTTAAGTTTTCTAAATGACAAAAGCTGCTTAAGCTTAATTGGAGGGTATTCAATCTTAGCTGTTTTTGCATTTTTTAAAGTGCTGGAATATTTAAATTGTGTTTTAAGATTGAGGAATATTTAATTTAGAATATTTTCCAATTTATTCACAACTTCTTTTAAATGTTTGTTTTCTAAATAAATTTTTTCTTTTGCCTTTTTGCAGACCTGGTTCTTCACAGACACCGACGATCACTACTATCAGGAGAAGACAAGTGAGTATATTTAATATAAAGGAAATGAACAAACATAACTTAAGAATTGTGTTTTTTATTTTTTGTTTTTTTTCTTCGTTTGGTTAAATTTTCGATTACATTTTTCGATTTGAATTCGTTTTGTGCTCAAAGCGCGCTTTCAGTTGATTTGATTCGAGGAGAATGCGAAAATTGTATTTTGGGCTAAACGTATTTATCACGCACAAAGGGAGTTAAACTTACCTGTCGACCTCTTAGCCTCTGTTGTCCTGGGTCTGGCCTCAATTTCGGGCTTCACAACAGCGGCCACAATAAATGGCCACGCCCACGGCAAACGCCTAATCTTGGCCACTGTCTGTCGAGAACAAAAACCGATTAAACTTTATAAGTTTAGGTTGTGCGTGTGTGTGCCGTTTGTATGTGTGTGTGTGCGTGTGTGTGTGTGTATTTACCTGCTCAGCTCACCCGCATTTTAATTGAATTGCAGCCTGTTTTCTTTTCGCTCTTCGTGCTTCGATTTTTGCTTGTCTCTCTTCCATTTTTTTCCCTGCTGCAGCTGCATAAAGTTTCCAGAGTTTTTAATTAAAAAAAAAGGAAAAAAAAAAATAAATAAAAAAATGAACGGGAAAAAAGTTCAAATTTCAATTTCGCTGCAAAGAAAAATAAAAGAGTAAAATATAAGAATAAATAAATTATATTTTATTTTTGCATACTCGAAGCCTCTCGGATCTCGAGATCTCATGTTTCACTGTCTCTCGAGCATTTTGATTAGGAGGAAGCTTCCTTCTTGGTCGCAAAGGACACGCATCGAGCGATTTTTGAGTTATGTGCGCAGCTTATGTTGTTGCCGATACCCTGTAGGCAATTTAAATAAGTAAGGGGTATATTTTAAGTAAGAGTAATGTAAATTTTAACTACGCTGAGTAGCTTTTATTATTACTTTTTTTTTAAATAGAATAGAGTACAGGGATTTGGACAGATTAAAAAGCTTCTGTTTGTAGTGATAAATAATTATTATTTGATTATCTTTTTAATTGTCTTAGTCTTCTTAGAACATTTATATAAAGAAGTTAGCTTCTCAAATAAATATTTATAAAATAAGTGAAAAATCAATGCTGCTTTCCAAATGCTTTGTAAATAATAAATAAATACATTCGTTGGCAAAAGATAATACTTTTAATTATGTTTACATATATTTTTAACGAAATTTCTTAGGATAATTTTTCTTCAAAATAGACAGAAAAATAATTCTCAAAAATTTTAAATAGATCAAACCAATCAAAATTAATTAGAATTAAAAAGAGTGTGATTCTGATTGTATATGTAGTATTTAAATAATTGACAGCCCTTTAAATTTTGTTGCTATTGTAAAAACAAACACAAAACATTTTCTAAAAGAAATCTTTGTGTGTTCATACTAAAATCCCTTTCTTTCGACTAACTACAGGGTATCTGTTGAGTTGCGCACACTTCATTTAAATAATCTCACGCTTCTTATTCTTTTTCTACTCGTTTCTTAGCTGCCATACAAAGGATATAGTTTGCAAGTCTTGTCCAGTCATGTGTGTGTGTGTGTGTGTGTGTGTGTGTGTTTGTGTGTGTTTGTGTGTGTTTGCTTGTGTTTTGTGTGTGCTTTAAATATTTCAACAATTTTCATCCAATTAAGGCGCACAAGTTTTTGCGCTGCTTTGCTTTTAGTTTTTTTTTTTTCATTTTATTTTATTTATTTTTTTTTGTATTTCTACACTTGCCACGCCCCCCGCCCCCCTTTGGGTGCTGTTGGCTTTATCGGCGGCGTCTGTCAAACGAGATACAAAACGCATCCGCTGGATATGAGCGGCATTCTTGACTAACAAGCTACTGTTTTTTGTTTTTGTTGTTGTTGTTGTTGTTGTTTTTTTTGGCTTGAGCTTTTGGACTTTTTCAGTTAATTAACATAGAAGTTGCTTTTGCGGCTACCATTTTCCATTTGTGTCTTGTTCGACGCGCTGTTATTTTGCTTAATTACCCATCTTTAGCGAATTCCCTCATTCACGTCTTCTTCTTCTTCTTCTACTCTTTTGCAGAGGGACATCTTATCAATACGAAATGCTCGCAGGGACATTTTCGCAAGGCTCTGTGCTGCAAAATGTCAGCCGAATTGGATATCTTCCTCGAGAGTGGCAAAAAGTGAGTAAATTTCATTAAAACTTAATTTAAATAACATAATTTTTCTATTGCTTTTACTAGTATAAATTTTAGATTTTTAAATTTAAGCTGTATAATATTTGTATATATATTTGTTTATATATATGCCCTGAACATTCTCAACAAGAATCAGATAAGCTAACAAAGTCTTGTTTGGCTTCTTTTAAATAAGTTTTTCCATTTTCCATTCCTGTTTTAATCAAATGTTGCTTGAGTTCATATTACATATAGTTTGTATTTATTTTATATATTTAGTTATTTATATAAAAATTTTATTTTTATTTTTTTTTATTTTATATATCTTAAAACATAGCCAAGAATTACTTGACTAAATTTTAAAATGCTTAACACAACAATTTATACAAATTTAATTAAATAACTTTTCAATCTGCTTAATTTAAATTAAACACTTTATTTGACTGCAGATTTGGGAGCTTTTTGGGGGATTTTGTTAATAGTAAGAAATTATTAAATTTGTTAAAAAATACTTAAGTCCCATATTAAAATATTGGTTTAAAATTAATTAATTAAAAATATAGAGAATCATGTTCTTTAAAAAAAGGAATTAAAATTTCTGTTGGTTTTTGGTTACTTTAAATTCTAAATTAATAGAATATTTTGTTTTTTTTTTTTAATTTTAATTGACTTGACTTTTAAACAAAAATATTTTAGATTTTGTTTTATAACAAAGAAAAAACTTCTTTCAAATATTACTAAATAACAAAAGCACCCAAATATATGTATATAAATAATAATTATAATATAACAAAAGCACCCAAATATATAAATATATATTACTCTTCTATATAATATTTTATATGAAACCACAGTCAGTTATAAAATTGCTAGGGTATTTAATGTTTATCAACACTTGACTGGCTTTTACTTGTTTTTTTTCTCTCTCTTCTTCTTCTTCACATATCTTTGCGCACAACAAATGCAATTTCAATTTCAATTTCAATTTCATGCAGTATTTTGGCATTAACCCGCTGCGCCCTCTGAGGGCCAAGCCCCCCAAAACGATCTTGGCTGTCATATTTGGCTCGCTTTATGGCCAAAAAAAAAACTAAAAAAAAAAAAAAGTTGTTGGTTGGCCAGTGCAATGACTTTCAATGTTGCTGCTGTTGCGGTGACTGTTGCTGTTGTAATTGTAGACTTTAATGCTTTTAATAAGCAACCGCAGCAGCAACAGCAACAACAACAACAATCTATCCATCCTTCCATCCATCTATCCAAGTTGGGGCAAACACCCAGTTTGGAGCCCAGTTGCAGCTGCCATGCGTTCTAATTTGCGCAATTAAGACAGCAGCAACAACTGCAGCAACTCTTGCTGCAGCAGCCACTCAAAACTTGTCCAGCAGAAAAAAAAGAAGCCTGCAAAAGACACTTGAACTGCGCCCAAAGGAGCTGCCTAGAAATTCTTCAGCTTGTTTGTAATTACACTGGCAGCAAACAAGCAACAACAACCAGCAACAACCAGCAACAACAACAACAACAATTTGTTGTATTGCAAGCAGCAGCAAATCTAGAACAACTCGGACATGCCTTGACTTTATATGAAGAGCAGAGGATGTTGCTCTTGTGGTAGCTGCAACTTGTTGTTGTTGTTGTTGTTGTTGCTCTCTCTCTCTTTTTCTCTCTCGCTCTGTCTTTTAAAAGGCCTGCTCCGTTTTGGCTTAGAACTTGAAACTGTCATTATAAAAGCACTGAGCATGCAATCAATGCAATAACAACAACCAGTCACAGCAGCAGCAACTTGCAGCAACTTGCAGCAGCAACAAATTGTTGCCAGCAACTTGCAGCAAAGTCCATAAAAAAAGAAAATATATATATAAAACAAAATAAATGGCAAGCAGGCTAAATGTGCAGTTATGATCAAGATGAGGCGGCAACTGCAGCAGCAGCAGCAGCAACAGTTGCTGTTGTTGTTGCTGTTGTTGTTGTTGCTGCTGGCAGGGAATATGAAATGGTATCAGGTGGCTCAACACAGTTGGGGCGCTGGCAGATTTCCTGTGGCCGCTGATTGGCAACGCTTAAATTTTGTTGTTGCAATAAGTGCAGAAGAAAAAAACAACAACAACAACAACAACAAGAAGAAGAAACTCTGGCAAAAATATGGAAAGAGGTTAATTAACGTGCACTGAAACTGGCAATTATGGCGCTCAGCTGCAGTTGCTGCCTGCTGCTGCTGCTGCTGCTTTTATTGCTTGCTGCTACGCACGGCAGCAACATGTTGCTGCTGCTGCTGCTGTTGCTTTTGCTCTTGCTGCTGCACAACAGCGGGACGTCCGTTCTATTAAATGCAAATCAAGCAAACCAAAATGCGCTTGTTGCTGTTGCTGCTTTTGTTGTTGTTGCTGTTGTTGCTGCTGTTGCTGTTGTTGGTACAATTGTTGCTGTTAAGCGACGCCTTTTGCTTGCCGCTGGACTGCGGCTAATTGCACTTGGGTTTTATAAAGCCCAACAATTAGTGCAATTTAATTAAAAATTACAACAGCAGCAACAATTGTTACAACAGCAGCAGCAACAACTGCAAGTCACAGGCAACAACTGAATGTTCGACCTGGCACGTCAATCAAGTCAGCTTTTGAGAAGTTGCCGCTGTTCCCGCCGCCTTCGAACCATGCCCCTGCCCCCTTCCCTTGCCCCTGCCACTAACTTAATGCATGACGTCGCCAGCTTGCAGCAATCATTAATTATGAGCTCTAGGGAAATCGTTTTAAAGGAATTTCTATAACACACACACACACACACACGCATACACACACACACACACTCATGGAGGCGCCAATAAGGTGTTGGTTCGGCCCCTTGCAACGCTTGCGACATTTGGGTTCCTATAAATTAGATTTTGTGTATACCCTGTATTTAAGCAAAGGTTTTTAATGTGGGGGTAAATATGCTGCCAGGCAGCTTATGTTATGATTATTATATAAACGGTTAATTGTGAGGGTCGTGTAAGTATATATACCATACAAACTTATATATAGGTATAAGAAATAGATTCAAGTTAAAATTGATATTTTATTACAGACATAAATAAATAAAGTCTATATATATTTATTTGTTCTTCCATCATTTTCTTTGTTTATTATATATCTGTTTATATATATGTATCTGTAACTATAGCTGTAGCTATATTTATATCTGTATCTGTATTTATATCTGTAACTACATCTGTATCTGTATCTATACCTATACCTATACCTATACCTATATATAGATATATCTTTATCTTTATCTACCATCTAAATGTCTATAAAAATATCTACAGGGCATCTTCTAGCCAATCACTTAGCATTTACTTTTCGTTAAGCGTCAACAAATTCCACGCTTTAAATTGTTTTCTTGTTGTGTTTATTTTTATTTATTTTTTTTTGTTTTAGTTGCTTTCAACTTTTTATTTTGTCGATTTATTTGTTTCAAGTTCTAATTTATCTCTTGCTGTGCACACTTTGTGTGTGTGTGTGTGTGTGTTGTTGTTGTTGTGTCTTGGGTGTGTTGTTTGGCGTGTCGGGTCGTGCCGTGTGGGGGCCACACCTAACACACAAATGTCGCGGGCGAATATTGTGCGAATGTATCTTTGTATCTGATTTTGCGCTAAAAACGAGCGCATGCCCTTGTCATGACGCAGATATAAATGTATCTATATACAAACAAACAAACAAACAAAGATACATATATGTATGTATGTATATTTATATATGAATGAATCTGTATCTGTATCTGTATTTGTATCTTTTTTGCGGCACGTTTCGTAATCAACATTTATTGACATCATAACGGCATATACTTGCATTTTTTGTTGTTGTTGCCTCCTTTTTGGGCCCTCTTGTAATTACGACACGTATTATGCGTAATATTCACGGCATCAACTGCCAAATGGACCAAAAGAAAGTGAACCAAAAACGGGATTCACAACAACAACAGCAACAAAAAAGGGGAACAGCAGCAGCAACTGATTTTTAATGCTCTCTACATAAACTGAAATAGAGCATATTGGTTGTTTAAAGCACAAACAAAATCAGTATATAATTTTAATTGTTGCTGATATATATATATATGTATATGTAAATATATATAAAGAGATATATATGTTTGCCAACTCTTTAAATAGAGCATTATTTAGTCACTTATGCTTAAGTGCAGTTGATGCCTCTTGTTGCTGCCACCGTTCACAATGTTGTTGCATACACATTTAATGATGAGTTGATTTCTTTTGTGGCAATTATTGCCAGCAATTTTTTGGGTGGGTGCTGCAAAAATATTGTTGCTGCTGTTGCTGTTGCTGCTGAGAAAGTGCGTGGGAATTTGTTGCAAGTCGAGGTGTCTTTGTGCCCCATCAATGTTATTTCCCAGGCGTTGCCAGCCCCTCCCCCCCTTTTTTGTCGTCAACCCGCAGCTTATCCCATATAAAAATAATAGTCGAACATGAAGGGGAAGTTGCGGCATTTCCCAACAGCAACATTAACTGCAACACTTATTATGCACACAACACACACACACACACATACACACACACAACACAAATCCATCTAAGGCTCAACTCAAGCGAGAGCTGCGACAATTTTAATTGCATCTGTTGTTGTTGCTGTTGCTGCTGTTGCTGTGGTTACTGCTGCTGCTGCTGCTGCTGCTGCAATGCTTTTCTTTTGCGGGCTGGAAAAACCTCATAAGCATTTGTCGCATATGTGGAAAACCAGATGTTTTTCTGTGTGAGAAAATTTTTCCTTTTGCGGCCAGGGGCAACGATTTTATTTTATTTTATTTTGTTTTTATTTACCGCAGGGGGGGGGAAGGGAACCCCGGCGCGGGGGGGGGGGGCGGGGGGGGGGGGGGGGGGGGGGGGGGGGGGGGGACAACTGCAGCCCAAACGCATCAATTTCATTTATTTGCCACTTGTGGCAGCAACAAAAATTGTGCAGTACAGTCAATTATTCAATTGAAGCAATAAAGGGTATGACAACTTGTTGCCACAGTCAATTTATTGAATACCCTATATACACATATATATTTCAAATAGAGCAAAACGCTAGCATAGGGTATGTGCTAGTCGTGTGCACTCCGTTTAGTTAGTTTTTGATTAAAAAACATTTGCGGAAATGCACAA
This sequence comes from Drosophila lacertosa, assembly GCA_004143845.1. Lineage (NCBI taxonomy): Eukaryota > Metazoa > Arthropoda > Insecta > Diptera > Drosophilidae > Drosophila > Drosophila lacertosa. The sequence goes on along the minus strand of SCDZ01000758.1, from coordinate 53,098 downwards.
TTGGAGCTAAATGCACAAATGCAAATGAAGTTGCTGCAGTTGTCGTTGCTGCCACTTGCCACATCCGCCGGAAAGCGGCAAGTTGCCTTTCTCCCAGAGAGAGGGGAAGAGAGAGGGGGGGAGCGAGAGAGGGGAAGAGAGAGAAAGGGAGAGCTTGCTCTACATTTCAATTAGAGTCGCCCACACACGACAATTGGCGTCAATTTGCCCGACGAGGTGTAGCTACAAGATACAAGATACATTTTATATCTTTTGCTTTGTCAGCTAATTTTGTTGTTGCTGCGACTGACAAATGCGTTTCAATTGTCGCCGCTGTTTTTTTCTTCAATTGTTCAGTGAGCGTGTCAAAGCAAAGCGTGTATCTACAAGATACAAATAAACACGGCGACTGCCCATAAATCTCTGAGTCATGCTTGCAGCAGCAACTGCAACAACTGCAGCAACTGCTTTTGCTGCTTTTAATGAGGCAAGTTGTTGTTGTTGTTGTTGCTGGTGTTGTTGTTGGTGTTGCGTTTGATTTAAGTGCCCGCTTAATGTAAATATCTTGTTTTCGTTTTCGTGCCACATTGATTTGTATCAATCCGCAAATATTGTATCTGTGAGATACATGCCGCGCCTGACAGCTGACTTATTGCTAATTGCAAAGCCAGCCAACAGCAACGAAATCAGTTCGTCATCCTTTATTTATTTGTTGTTGTTCTCCTTCTTCTTCTTCTGCTTCTTCTGCTTCTTCTCGATCGCTTATCTCTGGCGCGCCGCTTTTGCTCGCCTGCCTGTCAAAATACTTTTAACGCAGACTGTTGGGCCACCGATCAACTTGGACTCCGTCTCCATCTCCGTCTCTTAATGCGAAATCTATTAAGAGTGCCTGCATTTTGGGCCGCTGAGCTCGCGAAGTGGCCCGTCAATCATTTTTTATTATGGCTCCAGACATAAACTCATTTCGCCTGCAGTCGCTGGCGACGCCAACGCCCCAACAACAGCAACAGCAACAGTTGCTGCTGTTGCTGCTCTAAAAATCTGCCCACATCAGCAACAGCGACAGCAGCTTGTGTAATTGGAAAACTGCCATGAAAAATAAACGAACTCAGCTCAAAGTTTTTGCACTCGCCAATGGCCACACACAAACACACAAACACACACATAAAACGAGCTCCTTTTGGCTGCTCCTCCAGCTGCTGCTGCTGCTGCTGCAATTGGATGCCAGATAAACAAACGTTGGCAAACAACAAACAACAAACAAATGCTGCATTTGAGCCACCAACGTTGCCTTGGCCAGCTGCAGCAGCGATCAGTTGACTTACCCCTCCCCCGCCCCTCCCCACATTGCTTTCCCCTCGATCGATCGCAGCGTAATGAAAACATTTGCATTTTCATAAAAATGCCAAATAGAAGCCCAAAACAGAAAACCGAATGCGTTAATTAAAACGACAGCGAAAAAAGAAAGAAAAACACATAAAATGCCAGCTAGATTTCAATTTGGTAAAAACGAGGGGTGAAAGACAGAGAGAGAGAGAGAGTTAGTGTGAGTGAGAGAGAGAGAAAGGGAGACATGCAGCGCTGAGCCACAGTAAACACACAGAAATAACGACACTTGGGGGTTCTTTTTATGCTACTTGAGAAGCAATCAAAATAATAGCAGACAACAACAGCAAAATACCCATTAATAAATTCTTATAAAGCGCTAAGCCTGAGAGAGATTTTCCCAATTTTCCTCAAAGAGTTTGCACTTTAGTTTGTTTTATTTAAAAGAAATAAAAAAGTTCCATTTAATCTGACTAAAAAATCACGAGAAAATCATTTGTTAAAGAAAAATTAACAACTTTAAATCTTAAAACTTTATCAAAATACTTTTGAAAAAATATTTATAAATATTTACCTAATAAATCTTACTCAAGACTTTCTAAACATATTTCAAAATAAAATTTGCATGAATTATTTTCTAATTTCCTTTTTATAAAATCTAACTTTAATGATATCAAATTTAAAAGTTGATCTTAACGATCAAAAGAATATATTAAATATATTAGTACAGATATATTAAATATATTTTCTATTTTACTTTATATACTTTTGATAATAAATTTAAAAGTTGATAGTTAAACTGCTTAAAAGGAATATATTAAATATATAAGTATATAAAATCTTGATTGGGAAACCCTGCAACATTCTTTAAAAGTTCTACAAAAAATATTAATTTATTTCTAATATTTTTATTTATTTTTGTATATATTTTTTTTTTATTTATTTTTTAACTTTCATTTTAAAAATTGCTGCTATAGTAAAAGATTATTTTCTTTATACTTTTTTTTTTTAGTAAATCGATAGTATATATATTTGATTTTAATAACTTGGTCAGCTTAGGTAAATGTGTGTCCGTTCACCAGAGTTAACACTGTACAGAAAAGGCTGCGCATATTGCGGCACGCATAATTAAGCGAAATTAAAAGCGCATTTTTATGCGACACGAAGCGACTAAAGTGGCAACGACAGCAACAACAACAACAAAAACTAACAATTTGTGCTGCCGTTTCGCACAGGTATCGCATGTGGCAGCCACAACAGCAGCAGCAGCAACAACAACAAGCAACAACAACGTGCAATTTATGAATGCCACAGCTACGATTAGCTTAGCTTGCCTGCCTGATACACAACCCTACCGCAACCCACTAACACCCGCCCCGCCCCCCCCCTCTTCCCTCCCCCTCTCTCCCCTCTAAGCCAGCTGCTTTCCTGATCACAGCTTATGCAATAAAAATTATATTAAATTACCCAACAGACGCCAACAAACGCATCGATTTTATTGAATAGTTATGAACTCCACACCATACACTGAGTGCGAGAGAGAGAGAGAGGGGGAAAGAGAGAGAGAGAGGGAGTGTGTTTTTCTTCCACTTCCACACAAACAATGCTTATATAGATATGGCAACAGATTTTATAGATACTTGTGCGGATTAGTTTTGTCAACTTGAGTCTGGCTTAAGCTTAAGAAATTTAACTTAAAAGTTGAGCTAAGAACTCAACATTAATTTATAGATAAATATGTTGTTAATTGAATGACCAAGTTGTTTTTATATTTTAAGTGTGATATATTTTCTGTGCTTTATTTTGCAACTCAATATTGAAAACTTTGTGTCAGCTCTTAACGTTAAGTTAAATGTGTCCATTAATAGAACAAAAAGACAAAGTTTGGACAGTTTAATTGTAGGAAAAAATGCATTTCTTTACATGCTTAAAAATTGTGCTTAAAAAACTCATTTCAATCTATTTTTTGATATGCTTTAAATCAATTTAAATCAGCTCTTGATTTTAACCAACGGATCCTTCACTCTATGTTAATCCTTTAAAAAATCTACATGAATATTTATAAAAGGCTCTTCAACTTTTAAGCGATCTATTCATATAAATTTAAAAATAACCAGTTAAAAAAAAAAAAAGAAGAAAACGTTGAGTTATTAAAGGAAACGAAATATTCGATGTTGATGATGTTTTCTTCCCGAGAGCTTGGCAAAACTTGATGTTGGAACAGGGGAAGGGGAAAGGGGAAGGGGGAGAACTAAAGTAACCCGTTCGATTAGTCTCGGCTGCATTTTAATGGCATCATTAGGCCACCGGATATGGTTGATCGTTTGTCACTGAGGCTAATCCCCTTCCAGCAGAGCAACGGCGCAGCTGGGAATGGAAATGGAAATGGGGAATGGGGAATGGAAATACTGACTACCGGTAATTACCATTTAAATTAGTGCATTTTTTATGCACTCGAATCGGGGGCCATAGTTCTTTTTTTTCTCTTTTATTATTGCTTTAACGTAACGATTTTGCAAGTGGTTTTAGGGGGGGGGGGGGGGGGAATTAAAGTTTGTGTTTAGTTTTTTAGCTAGAATAAATGGAATTGCGTACACCATAAATGGTGTCGTTGGCCTCGGGCAGTTTGCATACCTTGCCCGAGTTGGGTCTGTTCAGCCGCTGGGCAATCACATTTAAATCGAGATTCTGGACGCGGACCATCAACGTGGGCTCCCGTTCGATGGCCCGATAAACGTAGGTCTTGGTGCAGTTCATGGCGGCCTTTTCGTCCTTGTGGCTGGCGGTCGCGTCGGGCAGCGGGCCGATGGTCAAAGGACCCACATCGACACCGATGCGCGTATTGCCGCAGGATATGCACCGAATGCCGGTGTTAACGAAGCCAGCGGCACGTGGACACGAATCCTTGTCCTCGATCTTGAAGAGACGTTGTTCGATATTGTCGAAACGATCGCGTATGTATTTCTTGAGTGCGGGCATATGGACCTTGTCCAGCTTGCTGTCCAGCATGTCCTGCAGCTCCTCCATGGTGCCAATGAACGTCAGATTGTATTCCTTGACCAGTTCGCGCAGATTCTCGATCTCGATGACGCACTGTTTGACCAGCTCGAGTCGCTCAAAGAGCGCCTCGGTCCTCTTCAGAAAGTCCTTCAGGGTGTCATAGAACACCTGCAGCTCCTTCTGGATCTGTTCGACCATATCGATAATGGGCGATGCGATGCGTCGCAGCAGCTTCTTCATGAAGTCCATGTTCGAGAGCAGACTGCAAGCGATTTTATTGTCCTCATCACAAACGGTGCAGAGATCCTCGCAGGGTGTGGCATATTGTTCCCAGACCTGTTTGTGATAGTTCTTCGAGTTGACCTTGTTGCAGACGCGTATCTGACGGAAATGTGCCTCCATTTTGGACTCGAGCTTGGCCAGACGCGTCTCCATCGCCTGCACCTTGTCCAGCTCGGTGGAAATGGGCGTTATGGTCGCCACATCGAATGGCAGCGGCGAGATCTTCGAGCGTTCCAACAAACGCTCCAAACACTTGCCCTCGAATCCACCAATTGTCACCAGATCCTGCTGGCAGTCCATTTTCTTCATCAGCGCGTCCAGAAGACTGTGCAAAACGGCCACATTCACATGATTCATCTCGGGCACTCCGAGTGCAATGCGAGCTAGTTGCTCCAGTGTTAGCTCCATTTTACAATTTTAATTCAAAACAATTAAAAGCAAATACACACACATACACACAGAGGGGAAATTCTATATGGAAAATATTAAATATATTTATATATATATATATATAATATATATATTTGCTGGCTGTTCGTGTTGAACTGTTGTGATTAACTGATTTGATTTGTGTTTGTTTTTTTTCCAGATGGTTTTGTCACTTCGACGATGACAACTATGTCAACGTGCCCCGTTTGGTGAAGCTGCTCGACGAGTACAGCCCGACCGTGGACTGGTATCTGGGCAAGCCGAGCATATCGTCGCCCTTGGAGATACATTTGGATAACGTAAGTGAAAAGCTCTGTTTACAGCCCATACTCCTTTTGGATGGGCTACAAATAGGGTATAGCTAGCAGGGAAGTTAAGAATGTAGCAGGTCTTCAAATAGAAAGTTTTTGATCTTATGGAAGTTTTATATATATTTATATTTTATATTATATTTAATTAGCATCGACAGTTGAGGCGATGTCCTTCCCCTTATTTGCATGCTTTACATTTAAAGTCCATTCCCAATTTATAATTAAATAAAACGAGGTTATAGCCTGCAAGGTACTTACAAATATGGCTAGGCTTTAAAGAGAGAGTTTTTGATCTAATGAAAACTTTATATATATAAATATTTTTTATTATATTTAATTAGCATCAGTTGAAAATGTGGCAAGGCTTTAAAAAAAGAGTTTTTGATCCTATAGAAGTTTTATATATGCTTATTCCTATTTGGCATCATCATCTCTATGAAAACATCAACTTCAACTAAAGGTTGCATAATTTTCATTTAAAATCCCAATTTAAAATTAAATAAAAATATGGTAGTTAAAAATTTGGTAAGGCTTTAAAAAGAGAGGGTTTTTAATCCTATAGAAATTATATATATAATTATATTTTATATTATATTTGATCCGCATTAACTACTGAGGCGATTAAAGATTTGATTTTAGCATTATTTTTATTATTTACTTTTACAGGCTATACCCCATTTATATTCTATTATAAACACCCTATACCCAATTTATAATATAATATTAAAAGAGTATAGTTGGCAACAGGAAAGGCTTTAAATATAATTGTCAATTTTGTAGAAATTATATATAATTATATTTATATTTATATTTAATCATCATCAATAATTTATGATTCTTCTTACAAATAGATATATGTGAATATATATAGGGTATTGGTTGAAACAGTTAGAAATTTGACAAGGCTTTAAGGATAGTCGTAAATATGTAAATGAAGAAAGAGTATTTATTCCCAATCAGCATTAACAGCTAAATCTCCTTTCTTCACTCTGTCTATATTTTAACTTTTATTGCGACTTAAACTTTTCATTACAAGTTTTCCAACATATTCGTTAACTTCAATTGATCAGCATTATCTACAGGGTATCTCACAACATCTCTCTCTCTCTCTCTCTCTCAGTCTTTCTCTTGTGCACACATTCAATTCGTACTTCATTTTTATGGTTTTTTTTTTTGCATATATATTTTCCAATACACGTAATTACATGGGGGCTGTAAATATTACCATGTCTTTGGATCGGTTCGGACTCGGGCCGCGCGATCGCCTTTCTCCTGGCTGGCTGGCTGGCATTATTTATGCGCTTGGCTGTGGCCATTTGTCTATGCCGCCATTTGGCTTCCAGCTGCCAGCGTAGGCTATCATTAATAACCGATATGATCTGGCTCGGGCCAGCTTCGCTTCGTTCCGACTGTTGAGCTGAACTCGTTCCCAATTCAATCTGGCTGCTGCTGTTGTTGCTGCTGTGGCATTTGAAATATCGCCAGCTGATCCCGTAATGAATGCTGAATGCTGAATGTTGGTTGTTGCATGCAACAGTTTTGTGGCCATTTTCATTGTAGGCTGGCCGCATGCCACACATTTCGTTTGTGCCGCAGCGAATCAACTGACGCCTGCCTGCCTGCCCCGCCCCCCCGACTCCTTATTCTCTTCTGCTTCTGCTTCTTCTTCTTCCTCTTTCTCGGTCTGGCCGCAGACTAATTGAAAGCCCCCCCTCCCTCCCTCCCCCAAAAATATAAAAAAAAATAAATAAACTTAACGCTTCATTAGGTCACGAGGAGTTTTTTTTTCTTCTTTCTTTTTCAGTCTCCTCGGTTTAGTTTCGGTTCGATTTGGATTTTTTTTGGGCGTCCGTATTAAGTTTCCTCAGCGCACATGTCCATTTACATGGTCAATTAATCAAGTGGCTTTTTGCCTTCTTCTTATTCGTCTTAACTTTATTTTTTTTTTGTATATTTTTTGGGTCAGTTTCTTAATTTTGAGCGCAAGAATTTTGCATGAATTTGAGGTGTTTAAATGGGTTGAAAAGGATAAATCAGCTTTAGGAACACAGCAGATCAATTTAAAGAATACACCAAAAAGAAAAATAATCTAAAGCGAATACATAGAATAAATTATTGTTTAAAGCAGATTTTAATGGGAAATAAAGTATAACAAAGCTTGCAAGTCCTTCTATAATAAATTCCCATTTAACATGATCGGATAGACCCTTCAGTTGTCGACAGAGTATTGTCAAGTCAGTCATTTAATTCTCAGCTCATTCATGCACACTTTCTTCCGTTAGCCAGTTGTTTATTGGTCATTTCTAAAGTGCCTTCTCCTTTTTCGTATCCTTCTTGCAGAAGAACACGACGACAAACAAGAAGATAACCTTTTGGTTTGCCACTGGCGGCGCTGGATTCTGCCTGAGTCGGGCCCTGACTTTAAAAATGCTGCCCATAGCAGGTGGCGGCAAGTTCATCAGCATCGGCGACAAGATACGCTTTCCGGATGATGTCACAATGGGCTTTATAATAGGTAAGTGAGCCTCTTTTATCTTCTTCAAGAATCCACCGTTAACTAAGTTTTATATTTTGTTTTCTGTTTCTTTAATTTTTGGCAGAACATTTGCTGAAGGTTCCGCTGACCGTTGTCGACAATTTCCATTCGCATTTGGAGCCCATGGAGTTTATACGCTCGGATACGTTCCAGGATCAAGTGTCCTTTAGCTATGCGCACATGAAGAACCAATGGAATGTGATCAAAGTGGATGGTTTCGATCTGAAAACGGATCCCAAACGTTTCTATTCACTGCACTGTCAACTCTTTCCCTACTTCAGCTTCTGCCCGCCCAGATAAAAAGCAGATAGATATAGTATATAGATATATATATTTATTATCTGCTGCTGTCGTACGATTTGCTTTTTGCTGCGGTTTTGAACCTAAAAATTGGCAAATGAAGGATGAAAACATATAAAATAAAATTAAATCTCACCACTGTGATGTAATATTTAAGCATAAGCATTTGAACGATAAACGCGAAACAGATCGATAACATATCGATAACAGCTAATGTGAAACGTTTAACTTGTGGTTCTTTGTATATATAAATATATTCAACTCAAAAGTTGTGCTTCCTAGAAATAAAGAACTTGCCTTCCAAACTCCAAACTAATTAAAACGAAAGCAAAACAATTAATTAAGTTAATCGATAACAACTACTATCGATAGTAAGCAATTCAACACTTTCCAAGTGCTTCCTTATTTTTTTTTTTTTTTATTTTGAATAGCATTACGTACACTCTTCCATTGAAGCTAAGGCTTAGTTAAATTAATGGTCTAGTCTAGGTTTAAGCTGATCCATTTCTAGTATTTAAGTCGCAGATAAGGCTCGGGGCCATTATCTAAGTGCGGTGCAAAGTTCTTTCTTTGGTAGTCTGTACTAGTGTGTAATATGTATGTTAACTGTAATCACAGTCCGATCTATGTTTAATCTGTGTGTGTGTATATATATATAAAACGTTCGCATATAATAACTTTAACGTTTTAGTTTAACCTAAGAAATGTTTAAATAATTTTTTGTTAATTTTTAGTTTGCTTGAATAAAATCAAATAAAATAAAAAAAAAAACATTAACAAGAATTGTGTTCTGATTTTAATGTTAAAGTTAATTACAGCTAACATTCTGTTAAGTTAAAAAGACTTAAAGGGAAGAAAGAGGAGTTTACAGCACTGTTAAGCAACTTTCTTTGACTGTTAAAGTTAACATATTCAACAGCACTGTTAACAGTACAAATAAAAACCTAGATTATTTTTATTTAATTTTACGCTACTCAATTAAAAGTTCTTTGTTTAATCTCAACTTCTCATTACACACATCTTTCCCACACTGTTAAGCTTAACAGTAAGTGCCTTTCGCTGTGCTTCTCAACTGTTAAGCCGCTTTACTTTTGCTGTACAGCGATTTACATTGAATTTCGCCGTTATATTTATTTAACTTTTTGGCTTATCGTGTTTTATTTGCCTACAGCAGAGTTGTGCCGTTGCGGCTTATCGGCTCTTTTGTCACTTAACATTTTGTGTACTTGTTCAGCTGTTGTTGTTGTTGTTGTCGTTGTTTGGCTGTTGTTGCAATTTTGCATTTCGAAAAATTCGTTGTTAATTAACGCTAAAAGCCATGTTAAGGCCGCTAAAGCGTTAACTTTTAACGATATGGATCAGAGAGTCGCCATGGGCAGACGGCAGTCGACCAGACCAACAGACAGACAGACAGACATTGACATGTCCACGTCCATGTCCTGCGCAGTCAAAGTCGCACAGGAAGGCGCACAGACAACGGACAACGGAGCCAAGTCCCGACATTGAGGGTGCCTTGCAGCACTGGGGCACGACGCCGTTGCCAATGACATGTTGTGAATTTTTATAAAAGACTCACTCGAAACTGAACTGCCTCAAACATTCCCCCCCCCCCCCTCTCTCTCTCTCTCTCTCTCTCTCTCTTTAGTCGTATCTCGCTCTCTTCTCGGTTTTACTGATATGTTAAACAGTTCTGGGCAATTATTTTTTGTCTGCCGCTGCTTTTTGGTTTTTTGCGTCCTGTGATTTTTAGTCGCTTATATGCAGATAATCAGTTTTGTATACCCTGTTAAATAATGCAACATTTGCGCAAAGTGGCCATATGGCTTATTGTGAAAAGGAGCCAAGGTTAAAGAGAATTATTTGTTATTGTTTTGCTTATACGAAATAGATTTTGTTAAATACAAAAAAAAAGAAGAAATTTACGTTAAATTATTGTGTTGGAAGCATATTTTAGGGTATATAAAAATTAAGGAGAAAATATTTTTTAGGTCTATTCTCCACTTTAAAATGCTGGGGATGGATAGAGAATTAAATTAAATTAAAATATATATATATATATATATATATATATATATATATATATATATATATTTACAACCAAAAAGTATTCAAGAATAAATTTATCATTATTTGGGACTAAAGCTAGAAGCTACGTCAAAAGCTTTATATGGTTGTATCTATTTAAAATATAGATAAGCAGGCAGGAATTAAAAATACTAAAAGTCTTAAATCCTGCCCTTTCAATTTAAGCCTTCCTTCTGAAGCTACGCATAAAGCTATAAGCTGTTGTTTTTATATACAATAGGGTCAACTAAAAGATATTTTAGACCTTGCTTTTCTGGCTAAAAGTTAAACATAGAAGTTGTATTTACAAACCAGGAAAGTCAACTAAAGGGTATATGTTAGTCGTGCAGTACTCTTGACCTGCTCAGGTCCATGTCCATGAGCGAGCACTCAGCTGGGAAGCGCGCTTTAATCAATGAATGCTACCTGGTGGCTGTCGCCTGTTGCCCGATTGCCCGTGTCGAGTCTTAGCCTGGCCAGTTGCTGAGCTGGCTGCTTAGCCAGCTTTAGTTGCTTCGGCTTTGGCTTTGGCTGCTTTGACTGCAATTTTTGTGTCTTGTTCGTTTTAATTGCAAGTGAAATCCTTGTCAGGCATGTCCTACGCCCCATCTCTGAGCTGCTGTCTTCCTGTCTGTCTGTCTGTTCACGTCACAGCATCGATAATGAATTAATTATCATATATTAAAAGTCAGTTTCTTCGCTTTTAGATAATCTCTGTTTGGTGCCTCTGGCACGCCTTTGCATATTTTATGTGTGTATATATATTTATTTATTTTTTTTTTGTTTTTTCAGAATTTAATGAACTCGAATCTCGAGTCTCGACTTCGAGTTTGAATCTTTTGTAGATTTCATTTTGAACTTTTCAGGCGCACGCATTTCTGATTTTCCAGGTCATTCATCAAATATTAAAACCACAAAATCCGAGGCAAGCCACAAAGAAATAAAAACCAGTGGCAAACGCACCCGCACAACAAAAGCTACACTGAGAGAAAAACACTAAACTTTATTTGACCATAAATAAATTAGTTAAATCAAAGCATATTTCTACAAATTTGTGCTGACTTTATTTTTAAATAAAATTAAAATCATTTTTAGTTTGCTAAACTAAAACATTTTTCATACAAATATTTTATGAGAATATCTACAAATAAGTTAAAATATTTAATAAAATAATAAACAAAAAACTGAATCAACGTACATACTTTGGTTTTCCCGATTTTTCCAAGTGTAGGCTCATTCAATTTTTCAAACTGGCGCCGCCTACGAAAGAAGGAAAGAAAAAAAAAAAACGATCGAAGTAATAATAATAAATAAATGAAGCTAACACAAAATGTAGCTCAACTTTGACTTTAAGCCCATTGAAATTGATTTAATTTGTGGTTTGGCTGCAGCCAAACGCATTCATTAGATACAAATGTATCTGCGGCTGAGTTATTTATGCAAAATCATAAATTTAATTGAATTTTTCGGGGGCTGTGTTTAATTAAAGGATTTGTGGCTGCGGCCGCAACCGAAAGATACAAAGATACAAATGTATCTGAAAGTTAAGTTTGCTTTTTCAGTCCGAAACGAGAACTTCATTTATATGCAGAGCAGGCAGCGAGGCGCAAATTACACGAGTGCAGCTGAGCGCTGTCTGCGGCAAGTATCTTGTAGATGCGCACGCTCGTCAATGCGTGCCCCAAGTATCTGTAAGATGCTTATCGAGCGCCATTTTCGTACAAAACGTTGTCAACCAATTTTGGACGCCAGCCAAGCCAACGAGAAGCCCAAAAATGGCAAACCCAAACGAACGTAGAAGACACAGGCAAATAACTTGGCAACGTCCGTCTGTCAGTCAATCCGTCCGTTTGTCCGTCTGTCAGTCAGTCAGTCAGTCAGTCCGTCACTCGTCCATGCAGCAAGCCATAAATTAGTGCAGCAACTGCTGCTGCTGCAAGTTGAAGCTAAATTTATGTGGTGCAGCCAACTGATCGCAGCAGCAGCAGCAGCAGCAGGTGCAGCTGTAGCTGTAGGTTTAGTTGCTGCCAACAGGAGCATCGTTGTTGGGGCTTCCTTGTCTATAATTGCAAAATGAACTCGCGGCTCTGAGCGCGAATCGGGCTCATAACTTAAAGGTAGCTGCTGCTGCAGTTTATGAGCCAACTGCAGCTAAATTATGTGTAGCTGGCCGCAAGCTGTGTGCGTTGCTGCCTCCCAGTGTTGCCAGCTACGATTTGCTTTACTTGCAGCCACCTCTTCCCTGCCTCTTCCCTTCCCACTTAAAATCTGACTTAAAGAAAGAAAAAAATGCTAAAGCAAACAGCGGGAATTATTTTGGCTATTTATAGCTTGTAGCCATTAAAAAGCAGGGGTATCATAAAGTTGTGCAAATATATGTAACAGGCTGAGGGAGGCATTTTTGAAGCTCTTAAATACGACATACAAAAACATATTCCTGATCAGAGTCTAGAATAATCTAGTTGATATAGAATGTCTTTATGGAAAAGTTATTTAAAGTTGAAGATCAGTTCATACAAATTATTCTCAGTCAAGTTTTGGTTTTAGCAAATTAGGAATAATTTCGCCAATTTCTATGATATTATTAAATATTGAATAATAGTTCAAATTTAGTTTGAGTATTTCACAACTTAACGAATTTTAGACATCAGCTTTTAATATGAATTCGGATGAGCTAAGAGTTTCTTTTTTAAAATAGTTATAGCCTTTATTGACTATAATTAAAGCTATAACATAGCTATAACATATAAATAAATTATATTTATATTTCAGATAATGGAAAGATATAATTTAAAAAAAAAACCTATAACATCTATCAATTTTATAAAATAGATACACTTCCTATTATGTATGAATTAATAGGGTAGCAATTGTTTGGTATTAAAAACAATAGCTTAATTTAAATATAAACTTTTTTTAAATTGCTTTTTTTTTTTAAGTTGATTAATAATATTAAAAATGTAATTATAATTATTACTAGACATATACCATAGCATCTTTAAAATCTAAGAAATTTACAGAGATTGTTTTATAAAGATGTGAGTTTTTTAAAAACCATTTTTTATTTAAAGTGTGGAAATAAATGGAGAAGAGGAACAGATTTCAAGTCTTTTTTATATCATTTTAAAATCTGTATAAAGCTCATTTAAATAGGTTTACAGGTTATCTGCCAACTAAAGCACTCTAATATAAAAGTAGCCCCATTTTATTGTATACCCTATTTACCACCTATTGCCAAAAATGCTTTTGGCCGCTTTTGGTTGCAGCTGCGAACGATTAGCTGCAACTTCCTTTTGCTGGTATTGCTTTGAGCCATGGCCAAATGTGTGGCCAGGCAGCATTGAACGGCTTTAGCCGTTTGCTCTACAACTTGATTAGGAGGACGTGCGGCCGCAACAAAATTTACGCCGAAATTGCGAGACATAAATGTGAGCAAAGGAGAAAGGAAAGGGGAAGAGAGAAGGGAAGAGGAGAGAAGAGGAGACAAAAGCAGCCGCTGGCCGAGATGCTTATCGGGAGGAGCAGAAGGTACTTGGCCTGGTTGGGACTGATGGGTACGCTGATGGACGCTTTTATGTTTGTAATTGTTTCTTGAACGTGGTTGCCGTTTCATCAACATCAACAACAACAGCAACAACAACATCAAAAACAAACAACATGAAGAAAAACATGCGATAAAGATAAAGAATGTGCCAGGTGTGTGTGTGCGTGTGTGTGTGGTGTGTGCTGTGTGTTGTTTGTGCTGGGGCGTTTGACCTGGTAAATGTTTGCGCCTGCGCAACAGCCTACACACAATGCACACACACACACACACACCCGCGCACACGCACAACAATCACAGAACGCAAACAAAGGCAAATGACGCGCTTATCAGTTAAAATTAATCAGGCGTTGCCCGTTTGCTGCCAGCGTCGCCTCCTGTTGCTGCCGCTTGTGCTTGTGGCACGCACTTGAGCTCCACACACACATATACACACACACACACACACACACACACGTTGTCGCACACCTTTCAGCGCCAGCTTCATCGCCTTCTTTTGTTGTTTTCCAACGAATTTGTTTGCGCTTTAAATTTACATGACTTGATTCTTTTTGTCAAGAGTTCGTCTATAAGACAAAGTTACGTTCCGTTTAATGTTGTACATTTTTTTGTGTGTGTGTTCAACTTCGTCATTTTCATTTTCATTTCTATTTCCATTTTCTTATCAGTTGTTTGGAACTGAAGGCGACGACTTTGCCGTTTTCATGTTTCACGTGAAAAAAAAATGTGCGCAAAGGGGAAAGGGGGGGGGGAGGGGGAAGGGGGCTTTAGTTTTCTAGAGCTACTTCAAAATGTGGTAGCTCATGGATTCTATTTTTTTTCTGTGCGTATCTGCAGCTTTGCATCTTTACAGAACACTCTTCAGGCTTCAAGTGCCAGCTGCCCAGTGGGCGTTTCAACCAACACACACACACACACAGATACACGCACATACACAAAGTCACACACTAAACGGGAAAAAAAAGTCAGCAAACTGAAATTTCAAGTCAGTTTTTTAACGCCCACTTTGAGCCGCATATCCCAGCGCCTATAATTATAAGCCATAATGGCAAACAGCTAAGCTGCAAAAAAGACAAAAAAAAAAAGAAGAAAAAATTGAAGAAGAAGCAGACACAAAACGTGGCAACAACAAAGATGCTCTCCAAGCCACAATTCTCAGCTCGAGTGTTTAATTGCTAAACGCTGCTGAAAATAGCTTCGAGCTATGTGGAACTCAACTCAACTCAACTCAATTCAACTTCAACTTCTACTCCTACTCCTCTTTCTCTCTTCCTCTTCTTCTTTAGCTGGTGTTGCCTTCCTTCTCATACCCTTTGGCTTGTTGTGCTTCTGTTTGGCCTTCGTTTCTCTACGCGATAATTACAGCATTTTGTTGTATCAATTTGTTAATGAACTCAAGACTTCGTTTTCGAAGTTTTTATTGTGCCGCGCCTTATGGAATTATTATACCCTGTAGCCAAGAAGTGTGCCCTAATGGGGCAGCCACACACATAAGCACACTTCGCAAATATATATTTAAGAATTTATTCTAATCTCTTTTAGCATAAAGAATTTTTTTTGGTTTAATTAAAGTTATTTTCAAGAGTTTTAACCTGCATAAATCAGTTAAATCGTGTCAGATATTTTAAAGTTATATGTTATCGGACTCGTTAAATTTAGGAAAATCGATGAACATTAAAAGAGAAAAATGCAATTCTTAAATTTTACAAAAAATTTTCAATATTCATAAGGGGTAACATCATAATTTTGACAATATTTTAAAAATGTTAAAAATATTTAATTTAAATAACAATCGATTTTACAGATTAATACGAGTCAAAAGAGCTATATATAATTATTTAAAATGGTTTCTAGACGAGCTAATCCATTAACTCCATCTAAAGTTGAAGCTCTTATATTAGAATATGATATATTTTAATTTTATATAAGAATATATTATATATAATTTAATTTGGAATATATTTTTCCTCGGGCACATTTTACAAATTTAGTCTCAAAATTTTTTTAGATCTTAGAGATTTTTAAAACTGTACTATAAAAACTTATATGTAACTTATTATTATATCATCAATTTAATATTTAAATTTAAAGAAAGAAAAGCGTTTAACTTCATAAATAACTAAAAAAACCTATCAAAAACATTATTTCAAAGGTTTCACTTTGCTATTGACATTTTATGTACGTAGTATACCTTTAAGCTCACTTAAATACAGGGTATCTTTGAGTCTTAAGCCTAGTAGTTATATTACTTCTTTTTACTACAACTCACACTTATTATTATATTTCAAACAAAGTCGAAAATTGATGTCTTTTTTATGAGACGCATCGTTTTTTTTTTTTTTTTCTTGTCGGGGCACTTGAATCAATTTGAGGCGAACAGCAGCAACAACAGCAGCAGCAACTTTAGCATCAGCATCAGCAGCAGATGTTGCTTAGTAGTTCATAAAGTTGCTGCTTCGTTCACACATTTTTGGGGCTGGCAGCTGCCTCATCATAATCATATATAACACCATTTTATAACATTTTGGCGCTTGCGATGTTTACCCCCCATCCCCTCCCCCTTCCCCCCTTCCACTTCCCCTCCGCCGTCCCTTCGCTCGTCTGTTCGTTTGTGAAGTTGGTGTCATTATTATGAGCATAAAATATTTCATTTCATTTTCAATCCTCAACTTCCACAACAGAACTTCCAACTTGTTATTGTTGTTGTTGTGGGGTTTTTCGGCTCTCATCTTCACTTGTCTTCTGTTTTCTGTCTTCTGTCTGCTTTATGTTTTATGCTTTGTTTTGTTTTGTCTCCTCACCCCAATTGTGTTGTGCATAAATTTTTTTGGCGTAGCGTTTTTGATCTGCCGACAAAATTTTGCCTGCGTCATTTTGAAGAGAGCAATATTTGGACAGAGTGCCTGGACAAACAAAAGAGCTCCCGTTTCCCAATACCCTGTACTCGGCCAGCTAGCTTAAAGTTGCCTCTCAGCCAACGTTTGCCACACTTGCAGCCATTTTTGCTTGGAGCCCAACTCATGTTTACCTCCGAAACGCAAATTGTGCTTGCAAAATGCAAATATTTTATGCAAACTATGCAGAAAACCAAACATATCTTGCGGGGCAGACTCGGTACACTGCGAGAAAATGTGTAGCTAAACAAAAAAAAGTCCTGTTTCTACAAAATGTGTGTACATAAAATTGATTTTCGTTTATCCATTTGAGCAAAAATTAGAAAATATATCATAAAGAAATTTTATATTAAAAAATTGAAAAGAATTAGTTAGAAAATAAAAACATTATAAAAAATATATAGACAGAGAGGGCTCTAGAAATATATAAAGAGTTGGAGAAAGAGAGAGAGAAGGGAGAAGAAACTTGTATATAAAGTAATTTTTCTATAGATTTTTATTTATATATATTTTTTTAAGCCACATTGAGGGACTCTATCTATCTATATAAGGGCAGCAGAGATTGAAAAATTGAGGACTATAATTAAATAGAGATTTATGTAAATTGATGTTGAAATAGGGAAAGATTCAAAAGGCAACAGAGACAATTTTAAACGTAAATTAAATTTTTAACTTTAACTTTTGTGTTACGTTTCAAACAAAATGCGAGAGAAAGAAAAAATAATTAAAAAGTGTGCAAGGAGTAAAAAACAAAAGCATTAAGAAAGTAAAAGAAAAAATCAATCAAACAATTATTTTAAACTAGACAGAAAAACAGCTAATTAAAAAGAGAGGAAAGAGAGAGAGAAATTGAATAATCAAGTTAACTGATATAAACAGCATTAAAACTTAAAGAGAATTAAAGATCCTTTTAATATTCTTATTCACAGTGAATCAAAAAGTTAAAAACAAATTTTTAAGCATAAAAAGATGTTGGTTATATTACAAAAATTTTGTATTCAGATGAAAGCCACACAAGAATTAAATAAACTTTTTGTTGCCGTGTAGCAAAGCCCCAAATAATCCTTGCCCACCCACCTTTGCATTTGCGTGTCCTGTGCTGTCCTGTCCAGCCGTACGCAAACAAATTTCGATTACTGTCCAAACAAATTGTTGAGCAAAGTTTAACGAGTCAAAAGTGTGAGCCAAATTTGTGGGGGGCTGTCAAAAATGCTTTGCTCAGCAGCGAGTGAGATATATGTATATATAGTTATATATTCAAAAATTCTCCAAAAAGAGAATTCTCTCCCAACTACAGTTAGGTGCTCGGTTGAGTTTCATATCAGGTCTTTTTCTTCTTTTTTCTTTTTTTTTTGGATGTGGGCGCAGTTTGAGCTTCATGCTTCAATGGATTTACGTGTGTGCCAAATGACAAAAGCCAATGGGCACAATGCATTTTAAATATAGTACAGGGTAGCGGACATTGAATAGTGGCGTGGCATGTGGCACAATACAAACACACACACACACACACATATACAAAGGCACCAAGCCAGCAGCACAAGCCAGCTCTGAACGTTAATTAAAAAATGCGTTGGCAAAATTTAAATGCAATTGCAGCACAATAAAATGTGAGTGGGGGAGGGGCCAAAGGGGGAAGGAAACTGTGGACAATTGTCACGCGCCATAAAATCAAGCAACACAACAACAACAACAACAAAAAACAACAACAACGAACAACAACTAACAACAAGAGAGCAACGCGTCGTATGCGTGATATTTGTGTCTGCAATGGAAATGCAATGTGAAGCACTCTGGGCAAATAGAGGTTAAAGGGGGCGTGGCAGGAGGCAGGGCGAGAGAGTGAGACCGTTGTCAGTGTGTGCTTGCAACACAATTTTGTATTGCTAATTGAAATAAATTAAAACAACGACGAAATTAAATGAAAAAAATGTATGCAAAAAATTGCAGCTGGCAAAATAAAACGAGCGCAAAAAAGAGTTGCAAACAGTTCAAAGTTCAAAATGTGGCTTCAAGTGGCACTGGAGGTCGTCGTCAGAGCACACACAAACCACAATGAGGTAAAAATGTTGTGACCCAAACCGACGAAAGTTCAACTTCCATAACCCAAAAATACCCTACAATAAAAATTCAAGCTGGAAAAGTAACTGAAATTTTAAACCATAAAATTGAGCTTAGTTTAGCAAAATATTTATGTTAAGTATAAAACACATGTGGTTACAGTTTGTATGGGCACAAACAAGCCAAGACTTCGATTGATAAATAGCTGCCTGTAAACTGGATTAATAGCTTTTGGCCCCCAAACTAAGCACAAAATCTGCTTTTTATATTTACACAACTTTTTGGCAAACAGAAATGCATGAAAAATTGTTTTTCCAACATTTTGTGTTATTAAATTTGTTTGCAAAGTCGAAAAGAGTTTATTGGGTTTTTGCAATGTTTGTTTTTTTAACAAGAAAAACAAATTATTGGACCCCTTTAAAGCTGGAAACATTTTCGACAAGCATAAATAGTTTCAAGATAATAATAAGAGAAGCAAAGAAAATATAGAAAGAAGTAAAGAAGATTTTAATGAGAGACGAAGTAAGAGATTTCTGATGAGCTTTTCTAAACATTTGTTCCCATAAATCAACAAAATTATAAGAATACAAATAATAAATATATATAAAAAAAAATTAAATTGATAAAATAAAAAAAATATTTATTGTTTTTCTTATCCTTTTCATACAGCAATTTTTAGTTTATGTTCATTAAACAAATATTTTTAAGCTATTAAAGATTACTTTTAATGTCTGCTAAGTATTTTAGCAGTTGTTTTTTAATGCTGACTAAAAGATAGTTTGGAAAATAAAAGTTGGCTGAATAAAATTCAATTAGAGACTTAAGTCATGTTTGTGACAGAGTATTGCTCAGCTGGTTACAACCGACTGAAATGTTTTTCTTTGTTTTTTTTTGTTTTTTTGTGCAATAAAACTTTTGCCAGGGTCAGTTAACTAATAAAAGTCATTTGGCACCGCAGAGCGGACGCTTCTCTCTGGGACATAGGCGCTGTTAAGTGCTTGGAACGTGACTGTAACCACAATACACACACACACACACACACACACACACATGTACACACACATAGAACGAGTGTCCAGCAAATGCTGTGAAAAGCTGAGGGAACTGAATTAATGCAAATATTGACATGAATTCGATGCGTTTGCGTAGGACACAAATCGAGAGGAGCGCAGAACGTTCCCGTTCGAGGACAGGATCGAAAGGATACCTTTTTGCCGATATGTGTGCTGTATCTGTATCTGTATCGATTGCGTGTGCGTGTGTGTGTGTGTGTGCATTTTTTTTGTTTGCCTGCCAGCCGGTCAGAGTAATCCATTTGCACGACTAATGGTGTTGTGGTTGAGCACAGTTTTCCTCCCCCCTCCCCATTTTCCCTACCCCCCTTTTTTTTCCCCTCCCCTCCCTCTTCTAAGCCAGGCACTTGTCATGTGGCAAACCAATTCCAATTAGAAATAAAGTATGTCTCTGTCTGTGGCAAGAATAACAACAACAACAACAACAACAACAACAACGACAATGAAAACCGTTGATTTTCTTTTATAGAAAACGAATCAAATTAAAAATGCGCGCTTCGAGTTTTCACATAAAAAAAGACAAAAAAACAAAAGGGAAAGCAATCAGAATAACAAGCCAGAACAGTTAGGTAAATAATAAACGAATATAAAATACACTTCTAATTATTAAAATTAATTTAACTATTTAGTTAAGTTTAAGATACAATAGAAAGGCTATAGTTACAGTTATGAAAGCCTGAGTTTTAACTATAGGCCAACAGTTATGTAAAATAAATAAAGTCTATAAGAAATCTTGTTGTTAGTATAAAAAATAAGTTTGTTTAAAATAAAGTTAATAGAAAAATTGCATATACAAATTTAAAAAATATATTATCAATATGAATTCAAATCAAAATTAAGTTTTTAGGTTTTATATTCGGAGTTTACTATAAACAAAAATTAAGAGTTATTTTTTCTTTCACAACTATTCTTAATATTATTATATTTATTTTAAAAAGAAAGCTTATACTGATTAGGAATATATACCTTGTATGCTCTAGCGCGTTGCGCAGTTGTTGCTCAACTTATAATACCCTAGACAAGGGCATTTAACAATCATGAGACTGAGTGTCTGTTGATTGATGTCACAACATTAAAAGAGGCGGCCAATTAAGCCAAATCTATCAGCAAAGCCTACGCGAGAGAGACAACAAAAAAAATGACTAAGCGAGAGAGAGGGAAAGAGAGACAGATAGAGAGAGAGAGAGAGAGACTCAGTTGCGTGTGGCAACGGTGAAAGAGATTTTTCAGTGTGTGTTGCCACGAAAATTGATAAATGACACTTTTATGGCCGAAATAAACACGCAGGGCAACTGTTGCCGTCTCGCTCTAACTTGATTCTCTCTGTCGCCCTTTCTTGCTTGATTGCCAGCTTAAATGCTCGCACTCTGATTAATCAGCCACAATCATCTGATGTTTTAAGCAGCTTAAAATGCCTTCAAAATGTTTCACTCCTCAGTTCGAATCCCTTCCCTTTTTTTTTTTGGTCTTTCCTCTCCCTTCCTCTTCTCTTCTCTCCTTTCGTCTCCTTTTCTTTCTGACAGCTGGAAGTGCAAATGAATTTTGATGGGCTAATACATTTTGGATTCTTGTCTTTTTGAAGTTATTTTCGTTTTTTTTTTTTTTTTTTTTTGTTGAGGGGGGGATTTGTGTGTTTTTACTCATTTCGTGGATTTGAAGTTCATTAAATTGCCATTTAAATTCTTTATTTTATTTTGATTTGATTTGTTTTCTCATAAACCAAATAAGACGCTGGCGTCGTTAAACAAATTTTTATGTAAATTCCCAAAATTACTTCGCTCTCTGTTTTAGGCGCCTTTTCACTTATTTACTGCGAGCAGCAAATCAGGATCAACATTCTCTATGTTTGGCTCGTTTTAAAGGGTTTTGGTGTTGTTTTTGTTGGTTTTTTTTTATTTTTGTATTTTTTTAATTTAAAATCGAATAAATTTTCATGAAATTCCAGTTAAAAATGTCAAAAGCTGATTGATAGCTGGCAGACAGACGAGAAACGAGACCAGCGGATGAGACGAGTTCCCCCTTCATCTTCATCTTCTACTTCTCCTTCTTCTTCTACTTCTTCGGCTTCTTCTTTTTCATTTGGCGACCTGAGGCCAGTTTCAGTATCCTGTTTCAGCTTCGCTTGCGTCCTTCTCTCCTTTCCTCGTGTGTCTGGATGTGGCACCTGCAGTGGCATGTGAAAGGTTCCTCTACAACTTGCAACCACTTCATCTTCTCTCCCTCACTCGCTATATCTGTTAAACAATATCAAAAATTAATCACTTTTTGTTGCAGCTACGCACAGATGTGAATTGGACACAGGGATGAGGCTGGATTTGAGGCTGGAAACTGGGGGCATCCTCTCCTTGGGATTGAGAGCCGGAGCCACTTGGTCGGTAGTTGCTTTGGGGCGTTCTTGAGGGCGTTGCAGGCATTGATGTGAAACTGAAATTGCTTTTTTATATACCCTGTACACAGTTCGACAATTGGTTGGGCAATTTAAATAAAGTATATAAATATCATTTATCGCTTTTAATTTTGAAGCTGCTAATTTCTGAACATGTATTGCCAAGTTTAATAACTTTTGTTATAATTATTATATATTGTATTAAAAATATTGTTTTGAAATTGAAGATTTTATTTTTATATTTAAGTATAAACTTTATTTTTGTGTTATCAATAAATATCGATCTCTAGCCTTGTATTTCCATTGCAAACATTTAATGTTGGTAAGTAGATTGTTGTTTACCTATTCTATATTAAATTAACTTTAACTTATTGATGACTTCAACAGATTAAATATATAGTTATTCTTTTTTTGTTATATCTTTAATATAATAATCGTTACATTCAACAAAATTGACACTTTTAACATAAACAAAACATAAACCTCGTATTTATTTTATTTATTTATGTAATTCCTTCAAAAACCAAAACCTTTTTGCAAGTGGTTTTTATATTGCAATATTAATATGCTGTATTATAGATTATATATATTATAATTATTAAGTATATACTATAATGTATAAATCTATGATATGTGACAATAGTTATATGCATATTTTATATGATACCTAAATATTCGTTCAAGGAGCATTCAGCTTTTAATCTGAATAATAATAACTATAATTTTTTGGCATATGTACACTATTTAAAAATTTTTTTTTTTTTTACATTTAAGTCAAAAGCTTGTTAAAAAAAAATTATATATTTTATGGAGTAGAAAGAATAAGCTGAGTCTGTTAAATGTGTTAAAATAAGTTCACGCCCGATCCCTAACTAAAAACAGGGCATCTGCCAGTCGAGCAACAACAACTAGAGCACTTCAACAGGCTCTTTATGCCCTCTGCTAGGACTATGCAGGACAGAGGGGGTTCCCCCCCCCCCCCCCTCCATTCGCTTAACGACTTCCGTTGCCAAATCTGGAGCGCTTATCAAATGTGTTGATAATTAGCAAGTTGATAACTTCAGTTGTTGTTGTTGCTGTTGTTGTTGTTGTTTCTCTTTATATTATTTGAGCGGGCGTGGGCGTTAATTGGAGCCAACAGCTGACCTTGAGGCAGTCCCCGTCGAGTGTGGCATGCAACGCCAAGTGGCGGCAGGCGCTTTGATTAATGCCTCGCACAGCTAATGAGCAATTGTGTTGTGCTGTTGTGCACAACAACAACAACAACAACAATAACAGCCAATACTGCGGTGAGATCAATAAATTATAAATTAAAGAAATCCATTTCGTCTCCTGTTTTTTTTGGTTTTGTTGTTGTTGTTGTTGGCTTGTTTCTTTTTCTGTGGCAGGCGGCGCGTTGTTTGTGAGCCCGAAAACTTGGCTTAAGAATTTCATGCAGTAGTCATTAAGCTGCATGAGCAGGGGGCATGCAACAGGGCGACCAACAGGGGGGGGTTGGGAAGAAAGGGCAGCGAGCCTGGCTTGGCGAACTGATGACTTTTGGAATTTTGATTAGGAGCACAGACATGTTCAAAAGGATTTTTGTTAACGCGCATTGGACTTTGAAAAATGCCCAAGCGATCACAGGCCAAAACAGAGAGAGAGGGAGAGATAGAAAGAGAAGAATATATTCGAATATAGAGAATTGGCCCATTGTATTGATGTGTCTTTGGTTGCTGCTGTTTTTTTTTTTTGTTTTTTTTTCGTTGTTGTTGTTTGAAATATGCAAGCAATTTGATGCCAATTAAGCGAGTGATACTACGACAAGAAAGAATGAAAGGAGAAGGGGAAGCACGAGAGAGACAGATAGAGAGTTGGAGAGAGAGAAGTAATAGCTTTGTCATACGTTAGAATCTTATACATGCGACGAGTTTGTGGCTGAGGAAACAAAGAATTGATGGCAAATTTTTTGTTTTTTTTTATAAACGTTAGAATTTAACTTAGGCGAGTGCAAAAAGTGTGCCAAAGAAAAGGGATAGACAAAGCGAAAGAAGGAAACAGAAAGCATAGATAGAGAGAAATGAGGAGAAAAAAGAGAGATGAATAGAGGAGAGAGTGAGAAAGAAAGATAAGAAAAGTATGTTTGGAGTGTGGAAAAATTAAGAAAAAAATTAGAATATGCAGAAAGGAAGATATATACTTACATGATAAGAGAGAGAGAAAGAGAGGGAGGGAGGGAGAGAGAGAGAGAGAGTAAAAGAGAAGAAAAAGAAAGAGAATAAAAGAATACCAAAATTTTAAAATTTAAAGAAAGAGAGATAATTATTATAAAATATTATTTAATATAATATTATAATTAAAATTAAAAAAAAAAGAAAGAGAGAGAAAGAGAGATAATTATTATAAAATATTATATAATATAATATTATAAATAAAATATTACTTATTTCAATATTAATATTAAAAACTTGACAAATGGGCAAATTTTATGTTCAGACTCTTCTGCATTTAACCAATATATTTTGTTAGCATCCATCTTAGACTTAAAGTTATAAACAAGAATTTAACTAAAGGCTTAACTATACAAAGGTAAAATAAAAAATGGTTTTGTTATAAAAAAAGCAGCTCTCAACTTATTTAAATATCATTTAGTGGCTGTCATAAGCTTCGATTTAGTTAGTTCAATGCGAACTTCTTCCTTATCGGCCCGAACGAGGTGTCCGTTGAAGAGAGCCTTAACTGTATATGGCTCTTTATAGTTATGCTTCTGGCCAGGCCCAAAAGTCCAACATGTCGCGCATTTTTATGGCTCTTTGCAATTAACGCAGCTGTCAGAGAGTCCAAATGGAAAGCAACAGAGAGAGAGAAAGAGAGAGAGAGAGATAGAGGGGCAGGAAGTCAGCTAAAAGGAAAGGTGCTCTGACCATTTTCAACACCTCAATAGCCAAACGTTGGCCACAGCTGCCGGGCGCAACTTCTAATGGAATTTGTTTTTATTTTTTTTTATTTTTTTGTTGAGTATTTCTGAGCTGAGTCCAAGTCCATTTCCGCTATTTAACATGGCCACAGGCGGCGGCGGCGGCAGCAGCAGCAGCAGCAGCAACTGCGGCAGCGGCTCATAAAACTTGCAGTGGCTGCAACGCAGTTTATTACAGCCAGCATTTGCAGCAGCAGCAGTTGCAGCAGCAGCAGCTAAAACGAGTTCAAGTTTATGGCCCAAAAGATGCCCGGAATGCGAATGTGGCCCAGAGTGCGGTCCAAATGGCAAAAAGTCGTCAACGTCAATTAGTCACACTGTGCAGCAGCAGCAACCTTCCTCCCCCCCCTCCTTCCACCCTCCCTCCCTTGACAACTAGACTTGACCACCAATCGATTTGTGGCAAACAGCAAAAACTTATTTAAGTTCAGCTTTGCATACCCTATACGCTAAGTAAAAGCAGGGTTTACTATATAGGGTGTATAAACATACAGGGTATATCCCTAAATGTGTTTAAAGTTAAGGTCATCTACATAAAAGCTAGGGTATTCCAATTAAACATATAGCTATATTCTTATATACCATATGCTCACATTACAGGGTAACTTTGAGTCTCTTATAGTCGCGTTCTTAGTTGCTCTTTGAAGCTCCATTTCGCTTGGGCCATTTTGGGTCTTCGTCCAGTTCACAACTCATAATCAAGTGTGCTTCATGCGTGTGTGTGTGTGTGTGTGTGTGTGTGGCATGAACGTGTTGCATGCAACCTATGGCTAGAGTGTCCAGTCTGCTCATTGTATGCCTGCTGCCTGTGCGACGTGGCGCGCTAATTTGATTTCCTACTGGCAACACTTGCGGTTGCAACGACTGCTGCATGGAAATTGGCCAATAGACTCTGTCTCTGTGTGCGTGTGTGTGTGTGTGTGTGTTTGTGTGTGTGTGTATGTTTGCCTGAGCTAAGCTGATGCAAGCAACGTCTGCTGCTGCTGCTGTTGCTGTTGCAGTTGCTTTCGCTCCATTTGCAATTTGCATAATTACCGTTGTTCGACTTTAATGCAGCGCCGCATCCGACAAATCCAAACTTGCCGCACTCGTGAGTGGCAAGTGGCAAGTGGCAACTTTTTCTATTTCTCTTTTTTCTTTTCAACTTTTCATTACTTTTAATTGGTGGCCAATGAGGAAGCAATTTGTAGGGCCACACGTAATTCGCGGGGGCAGCAACAGTTGCCACATATTTTTTGGCGCCGCCTTCAGCTGCCACCTGCCACATGCCACATGCCACCAGCTGGCAGCTGCCGCCAGCTGCTGCTGCTGCTGTTGGGCAAGTCAATGAATTGCATTAAATAACCAAAAACATGATGCATGCAACGCAAGCTTATCTCTGACTGGCCACAGTCAAAGTTGTTGCACGTTGCACAGCCAGAAAACTGGGTGGGGCGGGTGCATGTGGCATGCGGCATGCGGCATGCAGCATGCGGCATGTGGCCAGTGTGGCTAACTGCAACCACAACAAGAGTTCAACCGAAAAATTACGAAACTTGTGCAAGAATTTAATTGTTGAATATTTCCAAGCAGAAATCTAATATTAGATTTACAATTTATACGAACCAAAAACCCAAAACAAGTTTTATTTTTTTTAAATGGAGCATCTAATTTCGGATTGCTAACGAGTCTAATTTAAAGCATGAATGGATAAATTTAGATAGAAATAAAATAAATTCATTTCTGCTTAAACAAGGGAATTTTTATAAACTTTGTGCCGCAAGGAAAATTTGTTTTCTGATTGGTTTGTCTCAGATTGCTTGTAATGGATATATAAAATGATATTATGCCATTAAAGAAAGGTTTATTTTACTGTCATCGATATTGGCAAATATACACTTAAAATATAAACACGAAAAAATAAGCTTTGTTTAAACCCAAAGAGCATCAATTTTATAAAGTTGTCCTTAAGATTAAAGTTTATTTAAAATAAAGTTAAGGTCAGCAAAACTTTTACTTATATTTTGCAATATCATTTTAAAAATCTTTTTATTTATTTATTTCAACTAAGCTGTGATTTTTTTACTCAATGTCTAAGCTTTGATTGCATAGAAATGCAATTGATTTAGATTAAATAAAACTCCTTTGACAGATTTGATTGAATAATGTATATAAACGTTTAATATAAATAAGTAAATACACAATAAATAGTATAAATAAATAAATACACAATAAGTTGTGTATATTAGTAGGCTTAAAGATATCCTATAAGAGAAAAGCAGAGAGAGAGTGTAAAAAGAGCTACGAGAAAAGTTCTCTCTAATCTTTCTCGCCTTTTCTCTTTATCGCCTTTTAAAGAGTCGCAACCAAAACGCATTTGCAACTCTAATTTGTAAGCTGGCAGCAAAATTAATGTATATAGTTAAATTAATTTCTTAAATACTTTATTTTGTTTTTTTTTTTGCGAAAATCATTCCTGGAATTCATAAATCTCAAGTTTCCGTTTGAGGAGAAGAGGAAGAGAACGAGCCGTGTGGGAGTTAAGGTTTACCTTTTTTTTCTGAGTAGGGTATAAAAGCAGAGATTGCGGCTGTCTATTTGCCAATATTTCATTTTAGCTTTGTCTCTCGCACTCTTCCCCTTCTTCTGCTTCTGCTTCTTCTTCTTATGTTTGGAACAAGTTTTTTTTTTTATTGGGTTTCTTTGGGGTAAAGGTTGACATTGAATGCTTAGTCGCTGGCCGCCTAATGTTCATGTCGCGGTTCACATTCGATTTCATTTTCAATTTATTTTAGTCGCGGCCAACTCCACAAAGAGCAAGAGAGAGGGAGAGAGAGAGAGGGAGAGGGGGAAAGAGTGGGGCAGATTAGCTGTTGGACTTTTGGTATTCTTTGAGCTGTGGCCTAATCGGATTTGTCGCTTAAATGAAGCGCATGAAAATAAGTTGCAAGAAATGCGCCAAAATTCGCGCTAATGAAACGAACTTTAAATAACAACTTTTTTTTTCATTTTTTTTCTCATATTTTTTTTTTTTTTTTGTTTTTCTTGACTTGGGGCGTGTTCTTTTTGGCCTGCCGGTAGCTGTCATGTTCTGATTATTTTAATTTGACACTTTGCCGGCAAAACTCCACTCAAAAACAGACGAAAAAAAAAAGATTAAATAAAAATGAAACTTCATTAAAATATTGTCAACGTGCAAAAAGGGAAAAGCGAAGGGAAACGAACCAAAACTGACAAAAACAATATGTTGTCGCGATAAGCATACAAAGGGCCGCAAGGGGGCACAATTGAGGGGCATGCAACTTTGTCAGTTGACAGTTGTTGCAACTGTTGCCGTCGCTCAGGTTTTAAATATTTCATTCGCGGCTGCGGCGACGAGTGCGAATTTATTTTTCATAAATATGCATTCACCAAAAATATGTCAAATGTGAAATTTTAAATGGCAAAACAAACAAGCAGAATATAAAAATTATGGCGGCAAATAAAACCCAATAAATATATTTTCACAATTTCACATTTTACCAAAATATTTTCAGTAGACCAAACAGAATTTTAAACAAGCAAAAATTGCTATAGTTTAACTATGCTAGACTGGGATATACCCTGTTTTATTTACTCAGTGCTTTGCACACATTTATAAAAAAATTTAAAAATTCTTGATTTATTTATTCTATATAAAAAAATTTAAAAATCTTTAAAAAATGTTTAAAAACAAACTCTAAAAAAATATTAATAAAATTTGGCTTAATTGGAGAAATTATTCTATAAAATAAACGAGTTCTTATTATAGTCAATTATATAGTCAAAAAGATATAGATAATATATATGCTAAAGATGCCTAAATTCATAAATTTAATATTAAAATTACACTTAAACATTGTTTTTAAAAATTTTTCGAACTGTTAGTTTTCAAATAAATAATTTTCAGAATATTATATTATTATTCTTATAGAGCAATTATTTGGTTTTGTAAGCTATTTTTTTAAGTCGTTCGACCTAGCTGCAATTTTATAAATTACAGGGTATCGCATAGCGTCCAGCAAAGGTCACTTTTGAAGCGAGGCCCGGCAGCCAATCAAGTGTTAAATTCGGTTATTCATTTTTGGCCGTGCCGCTAGTTAATCTTCTCCTCTCTCTTTTCTTCTCTGGTCGTATCTATCAGATGGCCAAATTGTGCCTGCTGCTGCCGATGCTGGTCAGACTGTTGGCTAAGTGGCTTCGGGTCTATATCTATGACCGTAGATAATTAGACGGTCTATTGAGCCGTAAAGCTAGCTGGCTGCAGCATCTCGATTGGAACCCAAGCGCCTGATGTTCTACTTAGTTGAACTTGATTTGATTTTGGCCACATTTACATGTTAATAGGCTTAAGGCAGCGCTGCTTGTCGTCCAACGACACTAGCTTAAAGTGGGTGTGTAAACGGGTGCTTAAACTCGTTAAGGGTAGCCGAGAGGAGAATTAGGGAGCGGCTTTTAAAGAAATGCAGCAAGTTTTTGGCAGATTTAAAAAAGCACATTAAACTTTAACAAAAAAAAGCTTTAATTAACGATTGGACTATATAAAAAAGCAAAGTATAAGATGAGAGCTTTTATTTAAGCTGGCGAAAGCAAAATTTATGATTTACTTTGAGTAAAGTAAGCTTTTTATATAAATTAGCTAAAAGTAACAGCCTTTTAAAATTCGTCTTTAAAAGCACATTAAATCATTGTTTAATATAAAAAAGCTTTAAGTTAGAGCTTGTAGGAGCTTTGTTAATGAATAAACTCACCACAGTAATGCTTTATATAGCATACAAATATTTATGTTATATAGATTAAATTAAATAATGAAATAAAATCTAATCAATTTTAAAAAACTTAAACCAAAAGCTGAATGGTAAAAACAAATATTAAAATTTAATTTAGCTCACTTCTAAGCTTAATTCAAAGCTCTTATGAAATAATAAGGCTTTAAGCGAACTTTAATATTTAGTTCATACATTTAATCAAACTTAAAGAGCAACAAACAAAATGCAGTTATTTAAACTCTTACTCCATTTTTCCCTTTTAGTTATTCTCATTCTTTCTCTCTCCCCTCATAGTCTGATTTTCGTGCTTCCCGTTTCTCTAAATAGATCAATCCACAGTTTAAGCCCGTGTCATTGTTGCTTCCCGTCCAATTATTTTGATAATTTGTTACCCTAAAACTTCCTGTTCGTCAAAGTCAGCATGGAAATCGCCTTAAAACATACAAACGGCAAATCTTGGCCAATCATTCAAGTTAACAATTAAACCAGCAAAGCAAATGTCAAACAACAAATCAATCAGTGAGGGGCATTAAATGCGGCTTTTACAGCAAACATTACGGATCTTCCATCTATAATAGGGCAAATAAATAACAATTTGTTGTTGTTGTTGTAAGAAAGATCATTAATCATATACGAAACTCGTATACCCTGGATGGAAAGAGGAAAGATGGAGAATCGCATTGCAATTAGACAAAGTAGGCGACACATTTTGGTATTTTTGAGGTTCTTTTGGGCAAACAGTTTTCCAAGTGAAACCAGGTAGCGTATTTTGAGTCAGAGCCGTGTTTATTTGGCTTTGTTTGACGTGACCTACGTGATTTGCTAAAAGCGGCCAGGATTAGGCGGCACCGATGACTCATTACGGGCCAACGGGAAAATAAACACGGCACAAAAAGTGCTTGGCTAATGAAAATAAACGAGAAGCGTACGCTGAGAAATTGAAAATGCGAGACGCGAGTTGTGAGCTGTGAGTTGTGAGCAAATGCTCGGCTTAAAGTTGAGCTACGTTTGGAAGGCATTAAAATGAAAATTTAAATGGCTGCGACCATTAAGCAATATCCTGTGCTCGCTCGCTGGCTCGCTGCACCGTAACATCCGCACAGGACACCAAATATCCCAAAGGATAATCAAACAGCAGCATGCGACAATGGAAAAGATTAACAATGTTTGTGCTTATTGTTAATAGCTTAATAATAAAGTTAGGTTAGTTTTTTGTTTTTTTTTATAAATAATCTTGGCTGTATTTTAGAGCAGAGCTGTAGTCGAATTTCATCTATTTTTTCTATTTAACTATCGTTACAATTAAAGCAGCTGTTAAGTTAACATATGTTAAGTATAGCTGTTATGTAAAATAGTTGCATGTTTAAACCTTTACAGCAATTACTTATGTTACGCTAGTGAACACTTTTTGTCCAAAAAACTTCATTATCTGCCCATAGTGCAGTGGCAGCGTGGGGGCAACAAATGCGCCTCGGGATGCAACAACTGTGCGGATGCCACTCTGCGGATTTGGCTAATGCGCAGCCTTGTCAAGCACAAGTGTGTTTGAGTGTGTGTGTGTGTGTTTGAGTGTGTGTCTGTGTGTGTGTGTGTTTTGTCCTGTGCGTCGCTTTATTCAATTAGTTACATCCGATTATTACCTGCGTGTAAGCTTTACCAGCTAAACCAAACCCCGAGTTATCTACTGCTCGGCATAAAGGAACAATTCACACACACACACACACACACACACACACATACAGACACCCGCGCTGTATGCGTGTAAGTTATGGAATGTTGTATGTTGAACAATTTCCAGCTGAGCGCATCGCTTGTAATATTACAAAATAATTTTCAAAACCACATTCACAGCGCACAAAGTTTACCGCGCAATGGCGAAAGGAGAAAGCCGAAGAGGGGAAAGGCGTAGGTCAGTGTGGGCGTGACCAGCGACGCCGCCCATTCAGGCCATTGACAGCAGCAACTGCTATTAAATACGAAAGCTGCCCGAGTGCAAATTAAATTTTGTGTAAAAGCAAAAGAAAACACAACAAAAAAAATAAATAAAAATACAAAACGCGAACTGTGAAAACTCATTAAAAGTTGATCTGCGCCTGCATTTTAGATATAAATAACAACAATTTATGTTTTTGCTGTCGCTTTTATGTTTGTTGTTCTCTTGTGGTGTTTGTGAGTGTGTGTGTGTGTTTAACTGTAATTGCGAATTACATTTGCATAAATATTTTTTATTTATATTTTTTTTCTGGTATTCACTTTGTGTTTTTGGTTGGGTAAAACAAACTTTTGTCACTGAGCTGCGGTTTTCCGGCTGCCGCTAATAGCGTTAACAGCGGACATTTAACAGCCGTCTGTTGTCGTTGTTAGCATTTAAATTACAGCATACTTTTAAGCTGACTGATTAAATGATCGTTTAGTGCACATTAACGTGGTTGTTGTCTGTGCTTAAATTCGATTTTGCGTATTTACTTTAAAGCGGGCTGTGGTTAATGTTAGTACTTAAGGAATCACTTATTTTTTCTGACAGTTAGCGCAAATTGATGCACTTATTTATCAGCAATTGGTTGTTGCCCATTGTTAAAGCATCAATTCTCTTAAACTATCAATAGCGGTTAAGAATTTGCAATTAAAGTAAGTGCATGATTTTGTTAATGTAAGTAAACACAGTTATATATGCATACAACAGACAGCTGAACTCACAAAATCTACGTCTTAGCGTAATTTGCTTGAATTCGTATTGTGGTTGCTGTCTAAGCTTAAGTGTGCATTGCTTTCCATGTGAATTTAAATTATTGCATACTATTGCGCCGTTAACTAAATCCTACAAAGGCATTTAATTCTACGTTGCTGCTGCTGCTAAATGCATTAAAACTGATGCTCTCTTCGCCTCAGAGCGCACTAATAAATAGCAGACGTGGCACATTAAATAAGCTGTCTGCCTTTACGGTTTAAATTTAATAAGATAGTAGAACATCTACATTTATTTGAGCTGCTTGTCTCTGTCTAATTAATATTAGCAGTGCTTGTTGGCTGCACTTAACAGAGCGCTGTTAATTAGCGTCTGACGTGCATTTAAATTGCTGCATACTTTTGAGCAGTTTGCGTAAACAGATCTTTAAGATATTCAAGTGGTTATTGTCTGGGCTTAATGGCGAGAATATTTTAATATTAAAGTGCTGCATACTTTTGTGCGGATAGTTGTAATTGAATTCAAGGTGTATGTCTTGAATATCGGGGCAATCGGGTATTCAAGCGAATCGGTTCGAATCAAATATTCGAATTACGTGAAGTGAAAATAAATGTTTTTTCTGGTTTAAATTATAAATATGATATATGTCCAATGCAACTTTTCAGACAGTTAATGCATACAAAAAGTTGGCTCCAGCATTTCAAATTCACGGCTGATATCACAATCTTTTGTGCATGTATTTATTCGGATTTCAGTTTTGCAATTACAATGATGCAGGTAATTTATTCATAGAGCCGGGGCCTGACAAATTCTGCTGGCAGCCAGTTGCCATTTGCCATTTGCCACATGTTGCAGCGGCAGCCACGCCTGACAGATGGCATATGTTATGGGGCAGCCGCTGGCGGAATTTCCCTTTATTTGCCCCCATTTCCATGCTGTTGACAATAATCTCAATAATCAGCAGATAACATAACATAAAACGCAAACAGCGCTGGCAGCCAAATTGAGCCCCAGCAGAAGGAGACAGGCAAGAACAAGAAGATGAAGAAGACGTGAAAACATAAACATAAATAAAAACGAGACAAAGCCCAGGCGAGATGATGAGAAAACTTTTGTGAGTGACTGTAAGCCGTGGGCTGTAAGCTGTAATAATAACTTTCGTTTGCCACGCCCAACAGCGACGCCCACAATTAGCTTCGATTCGCCGGAATTTCACTTAATAATTTAATAAAATTGATTATTATTTAAGTGCGGACAAGCCACAGCGTATTGTTGTGTATATCCAGTCTCTCTCTGTGTGTGTGCGTGTGTGTGAAGTAGTAAAAGAGTCCCTGGAGTAATAAGAAAGATAAATGCTTGGCACAAGCTGGCTCCTTCAAGCACAATGGTCGAAAGAGAAATCAATTTAAAATACGTTAAGCAGCTATGGGCTTAAAGAGGGGGAGTGTGTGTGTGTGCGAGTGTGTGTGTGGATAGGGCGGCCAGCAAAAGGTCTCGACCCCGGCAATATTCTACGTCCGGAGCATAAATATTTATATCGCATCTGTCGGCAGAGCCACACAAAGAATTCAATAAAAACATGTGCAATAAATAAACGCGAAAAATGCGGGCACAACAGAAAAAACAAAATAAAAATAATAATAAGCTAGTGAATTGCAGTTAAGAGTGGTCGACTGAAAGATACGCTGTACATAACGTTTTAAATATTAATTCAAAAGATATTTAAGTAAAGATTCAAGTTTACGACAATTTTATACAAACTTTGAAATATCTGAAAATTATGCACTCGATATTTATCGATCAATCAATAAATTTAATATAAGCTCGTTAACTATAATATATGCATAAAGATATATTTTCTTTATTTAAAATACCTTTTAAATACCATTTTTGCCCACTGCAATATACCCCTTGATTCTGTCCATTTTAATGTTTACAGGGTATTAAAAGGAAAACTTTCCGAAATCGATGCCCAGGACATTGCCCACCGAGTCTGTGGCAGGACACAACCGTGTATCTATGTGAACTTGTGTGTGTCTGTGTGTGTGTGTGTGCAACTTGCAACAGGACGTTGCACTGTAAATACACATGCATCGAGTAGCTGCACATCAAATGCAGCACAGCCCAGGACCAGCCCAGTTGATTGCCAGATTGTCGCAGATTCGATAATAAATAAACAAATGTTGCACGAGCAGCAGCAGCAGCAGCAGCAACAGCAGCAGCAACAACAACTGCAAACGGAGAAGGAAAAACTTCAAAAGTTGCCCGCAAAAAGGTTGCTCTGGCATTATTCTCTATGAGAAGAACTTTACACAATTACAATCAAGTGTTGCATTTATCACACGAAATAATTCACATGGCCACGCCTTCAAAGAGGGGCAACGCCTAGTTTCTCTCTGTGTGTGTTTGTGGGGCGCCGCTGCTTAAAATTCATGAGGCGTTGAGTCGCTTGTAACTGTAAATTACATTTAGACGCAACTCAAACAGCACTCCAAAGTATCTAAAAGCCAAGCAGGACGGGGGCGGGGGCGGGGGCGGTGGCGGTGGCAGTGGCAGTGGCAGGAACTGTGTTCGCCTTAACGTGCCACACATTTTGAAGGCAGACGAGTGTTGGCTTGAGGAAAAGGGGCGTGGCTGGTTTGTAGTTCGGTTTTGTCAGCAGCTGTTGAAAAATGCATTTGCCGCCGGTCGACGGTCGCCGGCAGTAACAAAAGCAACAAACAGGACACTGTTCGTCTTGCCACAGGACACACACAATGAACATGACCAAAAAAAAAAAAAAAAAAAAAATGAAGGGAAATGTCGTTTGTAAGCTGCTGCAATTTCTTGGCTTCTCAATTGCTGGGCTGCAATATCGGTGAACAGCAGCCGCAGAAAAGCCAATGACAAAAGCAGTTATAAATATTGCAGGTAAATGGAATTGGCCACAGAGAAGATAATTGAATCGAAAGAAGAAGAAGAAGCATTTAATAATAACTTTAATGGCTTTAACAGAAAACAATGCACACAACTAATACACCCCATTTGATTTTAGTGCATAAAGTATAAGACTAACAAGAGCTGGCGGCATAATTAGCAAATATACGTAACTATTGCCAATTTCGGCATCTTTCCTGTCACACACACATACACACACACACACACGCACACTCACACATAGACACATTTCTAAGCAGACTGTTCGGATTTTTTTTCTTGGCTGCCCCAAAAAGTAGGCAACAACTTTTGTTGTGGTTGTTTTGCCAATGAAATTTGAGACGCGCTTTGATAGCCATTTTTGTTTGATTTAGGGTGAGTGTGCGTGCGTGTGTGTGTGTGTGTGTGTGTGTGTGTAAGGGTCTATGGACCAGGCCAAGGCATCAGCGCGACAAAGTCGATTATTTTCGTCTCAAGTGACAGCAAACAGGACTTAAATTACGGAATAGTTAACTGCGTATTTGTAAAGGGAGAGAGAAAGAGAAAAAGGGAGAAAAGGGAGAGATTGAGAGACAGCAATGAATGAATAAAATGAATGGCTTATCTTTTGTTGACATTCTACGTCTGTGACAACATTGACCAGTTGTCTCGCACACACACACACACACACACTAACACACACACACATGTGTCACTCGTTAGCGCCGTTGAAAGGCAAAGTTAGGGTATAAAACGAAAGAAAAAAAAAAAGAAACGCAAAACGAAAGGAAAATAAAGGAAAATTTCTACAAGCTGACTCAGCACAAGGCGATTTGTGCCGTTGCTTTTGCTTTAGCTGTTGTGTGCATGTGTGCATGTGTGTGTGTGTGCGTGTTTATTGTACAATAAGCTGTCCCTCGACCCTCGGCCCTTGCCCCTTCCACTTCCGCTTTCGCTTTAACTGCCCCGCACACACTTTGCTTTCTGTGCGTAAATCCGCTTTTAATGAAAAGAAAACTCATTCCTGTTTTTATGTGTGTGTGCGAGTGTGTGTGTGTGCGTGTGTGTGGTCGCCTGCCTGCAGCTAGGTCTCACCTAACACCCACACACACACACACAACACACACCCAACACAGCTGAGCTGCTTACAAAGGGCAACAGTTAATGCCGGGCAACTAAATAAATCTTGTTTTTATTATACGCCTGCTGCTTGTGTGCCACATATATGTATGTATCTGTATATGTATATATATATATGGCTAAACAGGCACCCCTGCCCTGGCCCTGGCCCTGCCCCTGCCCCTTCAGTGGGCATCTCTTTACGCAAAAATCACTAAATAATCGAATTGGCTTAGACACGTCTCTCGTTTGGCCGTCACATAAACAAGTCAATTTGCGAGTGTTTATTACCACACTAATGCTGTCTCACTCTGGCACACACACTCTCTCTCTCTCTCTCTCTTTCTCTCTCGATTTTTTTCTTCATCGTCTTTTCCTAATCATATTTAAAACATTTTCACTTTCCGCTCGGCAACTTTCGCTGTGATTTATGCAGCTTTTCGCCACTTATGCATCTCCTCCTCCTCCATCTCCTCTTTGTATCCTCCTCCCCCTTCTGACCCATTTGCATTTGACCCAGAAAGCATTTGCGTTCAACTGACCTCACACCCATTTTTCGCTTGCCCCGTTTTGACCAAATATCTGTGGGCTCCTCAATTGGGCAAGTTTGTTGGCTCTGTTTCTGTTTTCAGTCGGCAATCTCTGGCTGGCTCTGCAACTCGGAGTATTCCTCTATTTTCCGGCATTATCAGCCGCATTGCAGCTACCAATTTATGAGCTGCCACTTCTCCCCCCTTCCCAGCCCAGCCTCTACCCTGTCCGTTCCCTGTCCCTTTTCCGTTTATGTTGGCGGCTTTCAAATGAATTTTGACGTAATTGTAATAAATTGTTGGTCAGCCGCGGCTGGGCAAAGTTTGGCTGGTATTTTAATATTTTTTTTTTATTTTTTTATTATTTTTTTTTTTGGTTGGCTTCATGCAAATTTTCTATATTTAGCCAACGGAGTTGGCGGCACAAACAAACAAAATGCAATGAACGGCTGGAGAATGACCTGTAACTTAATTAGGCTAATATAAATTAGAATTGGTTAATATAAAAGCTAATCTAAATATAGAAATAATATCTCTCTTAATTTTATTTAATATTATTTTTATTATTTATATTTTTAATGAAAAAAGATTACAAAGCTTTGTTTCGCATCCAATTTAATTTGTTGCAACAAATCCCCTTTAAATTCACTTGAAACGCTTTTCAACTGATCAGAAAAATAAAAAAAAAGAGTAAATAAATGCAAGTTTTATCCACCCAATAAAGTTTTCTATACAAAGGACGACTGTCGAAAATGCAAATAAACTTTAAATGCCTAAAAAGATGAATGCGAATACATTTATTCATGCATATGTATTGATTTATGTTCAAATCAAATGTTCATAAAATAAATGAAATGTGACAAAAGCAAACCAAGCGAAAGATCAAAAAACAATGCACAGATAAAAAAAAAAAAAAAAAACTGAGGGCATAGAAAATGCGTAGAGAACTTTAAATGAAATATTAAAATGAACTCAGTTTCCATTTGAAAAAATGAAATTCATGTTGTCCAGTCAATTTTGATGGCTTTACATCTCTATGGGCTCTATGGAAAACTCATTTAAAAATGAGTTTCTGGCAGGCATTGTCCTTTGCCTTAATTAAATGTTAAATGGGTGACACAAAAAAAAAAAAAAAAAAAGAAGAGAAGAGAGAACTCAGCTTTTTGTGTGTGCCTAAACAAATAGGCTGATTAGAAAGTAGACAAAATGTGAAACACACACAGGGAATTTGTCCAGTCCAGGTCCTGGAGTGTGCTCAGCTAACCGCAAATGTGTCCTTTGCAGGACAAGTGCAAGAGAAGAGAGAAAAGAAAGAGAGAGAGAGAAAGCAGGAATTGGTAATTTGCATAAAAAGGTTAACAGCATAAAATGTTGCTAATTTCTTCGAGAGAAAGAAATGTGGGGACAAAAGGACGTAAGGACGAAAGGACGAAAGGGGAAGCTGTGTGCTAAGCTAGCAAAAATGTGCTCGTTAGTTGCGTTTTAGGTATAGAAAACCGGTTGACAGGCAACAGGAGCTGGGATTCCAGCGGGCTGGCTCCTGGCAGCCCAGAAGCCAAACACATTTCCTCATTAATGCTGAATGCTCAACTTTAAAAGGTGCCGCATCAGCAACAAAATAAAAAAATAAAAAAAAAGGGAAAAAAAAACAAAGAGAACAAAGGAATGCGAGCAGTAAAGTGAGAAAACAAATAAGAGCCTTGCAGGCGGCTACAACAAACTGCCTAATACTCTATAAACAATTTAAAATCACTTAAAAAGAATTTAAAAAAAAAAAACTTTGTTAATTTTCAAATATTCTTTTACTTTAAGAACTTTTTCTCCCTTAGTTAAACTTATATAAAATAGATTAAATTTAAAATGTTTTACTTGCCAAAAAGAAACAGTCACTGTAGCTACCCCATTTAGCACATTTCTCGCACAGAGTATTTAAACTTTATTTGCTCTTAAATATTTGGCAGTCTTCTCGAGTTAGTTACACACAAAGTTAAATGGCAAAGTTTTTGGCCAAAAACAATTCGCGCGCATTTAACCTGAACGCAACACAAAACGTTGTTTATATAACGCAAGAGGGGGAGAGGGGGGGGGGGGGGGGTGGGGAGTTTGTGTTGAGTACTGTGTAAAATGTGTTTGCAACATTTCAACATTTGAACATTTCTATTTGGGCAACGAATGTTGCTGCCGCTGCTGTGAAAAGCGGGCTTCAAGTTAGTTTCACAGTCGAAATGTTGCATGCCCCCGCACGCCACGCGCTAATTAGAAGAAGAAGAAGAAGAAGAAGGAGGCGGAGAAACTGTTGCAATAGAATGTGTTAAATGTCAGGCCAAGACAATGCTAGCCATAAAAGCCAACGAAGCATGTCAAAAGCAATTTATGTGTTTGTGGCCAAGGCAGCATTTGAGACCCAGAGTTAAAAGCAACTCCTCAAAATACAAACACACACACACACACACACACACACGCGCGCACACACACACATACAGAGTAACAAAGCGGCACCTGACACGTGACATGGAAGGGTGGAGAGATTCTTGCTGCTGCTCAGCGGGTCTCTGCACAAATGGCATAATAAGTGGGCAAGTGAAAGGACGAAGGACGAAGGATGAAGGAGGAAGAAGTAGGTTTGCATTGCGAGCAGGCGATGTTTGTCACTTTGACAGCTGCAAATCCAACACGAAACAATGGCTAACAGAGCGGGCTAGAGGGGAAGGTAGGAAAATGGGGGAAATGGGGAAAAGCGCCGCAACAATTTAATTGCAATTCAATGAATGCAGCCACAGTCGAGACTGGCTGGGGCGGCCTCTGCTCAATGTCCCCGTGTGTGTGTTATGTGCCTTTGGAGCTGTGTAAATTTAATTGACAGCTGACAGGCAGCGACTGCCTGCAGAGGATTAGGCGAGACTGCAGCCAGCACCAAGAAGAAGGACTTAAAAAAAAAACTGATAGGAGATGGATTGCACTAGAAGCCAGGCTTACACATAAGTCAAGGCTGAGAATGAACACTTAGCAAAGCAGTTGAAATAAAATACTGGGAGCAGGACAAGTGGTAGCAAATAGGCTTTAACAGAAAACAGTTTAGTTAGAAAGTGGTTTAGAAGTCGAAGCTAAAAGTAGAGGAATAGAAGTTGGCTTAAAGGTAATACTGAAAGCTTAAAGGTTTAAGTGCGTGTTTAAAAACAGCAACTAAAACTTAATAAAATATAAAGTTAGCTTAGTAAAAGATTCTCAAAGAATTATAAATGCGAGTCAGTTTCCAGAGGAAAAGCCTAAAACTTAAAGGAGTAGCTAAAAGCAAAGACTTAAAGTCTTGATAAATAAGCACTAGAAAAATGCACTTATAGATTAAAAATGATACAGTTTAAATTAAGTGCTTATCCCAAATGTCAGCAGAGCTGCATTTAAATATTTAAATATATTTGGTCAGTTATTGTTTCTATGCTATAAATATATAATTATTCTATAATAGATTTAAATGTCAAACGGAAACCTTTGTAGACTTTATATAAAACACAAAACGAATATAGCCAAGACTTTGAGCTGTTGCCAAGCTTAGACAACAGCGACAGTTATTGGCATGGTAAATGTCCACGACATGTGAAATATAAATATAGAAATATCCTAAAAATGTCACAAACACAAAATCGCTAAGCTGTCAGTGGGTAGGAGGACTCCAAGACCTGTCCATGAGCAAAGAAACTGTGGCAAGCGGTGCATAAGACACACACACACAACAACCAACACACACACACACACACACACACACACAGAAACCTACCAAGAGCGTCACTCTTAAACAGTTTACAGCTAGCTCAAGGTCATGGCGACCAGTGTGTGTGCGAGTGTGCGTGTGTGCGTGTGTATTACAGATGTTATTCACATTGCCACGCCACGCCCGACCAACAACCAAAGTCTCCTCCCCCCCTCGTCCTCCACCCTCCTAGGCAAACCAATGCCTAAAATAAAAAAAATAAAAAAAAAAAAAATAAAAAAAAAATTAAACCTAAATCCAAATGTGAAAACATTTGCACAGCTATCAAAAGCAGCAGCTGCTTTTGTTGTTGTTGTTGTTGTCGCGCTTATGCATTGCGAGTCTGGCTAAATATTTATTTTGGTTTATCAATCATACGCACCGTGTGAAGCGACCTCAACGCATACTGGGAACAGTTTTAGCAGCAAACAAACTGCGCCGACTCCGCGACGAGCTGTTTGGCACGTGGTTCAAGCCGTTAACAGCCCGTTAACAGCATGTTAACAGCATGTTAACAGCACGGTGACAGAGTCCGCTGCTTTAGGCCAAGGCTAAGGCTGGTCCATGGCTTTGCACACACACACGAACACACACACACACACACACGAGCACACATTAGAAACTTTAATGCTGACAAGAAAATGCTTTTGGGCAACTTTTATGCACTGGACCCAAGCGAATAAGTTAAAACTCAGGCGGCTTGTAGTTGAGGCCAGTTGCAGTTTGTTAACACAGCAACTGTTCGAACTTCCCTCTGCCCTTTCCCCTTACATGGTTGCTCTGATCAGCTTGTGCCCAAAATCAAGTCTATAAAAGTTCAAAGCGTTCCCAAAAGTGGCCATTGGCCCTTTTTGTGCTTCGGGGGCGGCCCAAAGTGCACAAAAGTTGACTTGGCCAAAATCATGTGCAGAACACACAAATCCACAAATCAACGTTGCCAACGTTGGCAGCCCATCGAGATTTGTCTGGCTTTTAATTTGACCTTGGCCTTGCGTCACCTTTGAACTGCGCTCGCGACGAAAGCTTTCCCTCTCTTTCTCTCTCTTTTTGTTTTTTTTTTTTGTTGCTTTTGTTTTTGACGAGCCAATTATAATTAAACTGTAAACGTGCTGGCAGCTCGCGACTACTGCATAAATAGCTACACTGAGCGAAAAACAATATGCAAAAACAGAGTTAAAAGGACTCAGATTTCAATTCAATTTAAACCTACTTTTTGACCATGATTTTATTATTAATTAAAATAACATTAAATGATATATTAATATATATTTATAATTATATTTAAATATATTCATAAATATCGTAATAAATAGCATAAATAGCTGCACTGAACTAAAAACAATATGAAAGAGCAGTGATTAAAACTGATTAGATTTCAATTCAATTTAAACCTAATTTTTGACCTTGATGGTAACAATAATTAATATGACTTTTTTTTAAATTAATATACATTTATATTTATATTTATATTTATATTTAAATATGTTCACGTGTATTTTTTAAAGCCTTTTTGCTGTTTACTTTTGACCTGACTTTAGCTAAGCTTGTGCCTAATTTAAATAACAAAAGCCTTTGGATTATTTCGCTGACTGTTCCCAATAATATATGCCTGGGAATGGGTTTAAGCTTAACTTCAAATTAAAAGTTAAGCACACGCAACGTTCAGTGGGCGTAATGAGACAGCGAGGTGTGTGTGTGTGTGTGTGTGTGTGCGGGCAAGGCGGTGGGCGTGGCAGGCAACAGGCAAAGGCGAACGCTTAATGAAAACAAATTAATCGCATTGTGTTTACACATGCAGCAAACAGCGAGTTAAAGGAGTGGGCACGCGGGCGGGGGCGGAGGGCGTGGCAGCGAGTTGAAGAGCGGCAATAAGACAGACAGAGAGACGGACAGAATCAGCCTTTGTGCAAACAGATAAAAGCACAAAGTGTTGACATTGTTAAGAGTTGAAACAATAACAACAAACAAAAGCAGCACTTCAAAAGTAGCTGCTGACAGCGTAAAGGCGCAATACATACCCTGTAAAAAGTAAAGTTTAACTGAGTGATTAAAGTTAAATAAGCCAAGCTTCTGTTGATTTTTATTTAAGTGACTAACTTTTATATTTAAATATATCTTTTAAAAATAAAAAACTGATTTTTAAAAGATTTTTCTTATAACATATTAAGTCTTTTCTTTATTACAGGGTATTTTATCTGGTCTCCTTGACTGTAATTGCTGCTAGGTAAATAAAACTTTTTTTCTCCCATGTGGCATTTAACTTTTTTAATCAAAACTTAACGCTTACTTTCGCACAATATTTCCCTCTCTCTCTCTCTCTCTTTCTCTATCTCACTCCCACTAGCTGCGTCCTTGTCTGCATTGTTTTGCAATGCTTTCAGCTGCAATTTTGAGTTATAATTCATGGTTGGTCAAACGCGTTCAGGGCTCATTATGGCCAGCCACAAAAAGCGAAGGCCATCATCAGTGCAATTATCAGCCAGCCAAATGTGACAAAAACAGAGAGACAGAGAGAGAGATAGAGAGAGGGAGAGAGAGAGAGAGAGAGAGAAGATATAAGCTGTATGAAGATGTCAGGCCAAAAATAGAAATAAACTTGATGAATGCCAAACAAGTTGGCAGCGAAGTCAGCGCCAAGTTACAAGGGCAAACTTTTAGGCCAACAACAACGACAACAATGACAATAACAACAGCCATAAATAATGCATATAACAAGGCTAACAAC
Organism: Drosophila lacertosa; assembly: GCA_004143845.1. Classification (NCBI taxonomy): domain Eukaryota; kingdom Metazoa; phylum Arthropoda; class Insecta; order Diptera; family Drosophilidae; genus Drosophila; species Drosophila lacertosa. The sequence continues at coordinate 9,491 of SCDZ01000758.1, read as the reverse complement.
AACAACAACAACAACAATAACAATGAGCAATGTCAAATAAATTGTTGTTGGCGCGTAATTTTAATTATGATGAACTGGGAAAAGCGCGAACTGTGAAAATTAGACATTCATTTGGGCCACATGTGTAAGCCAATTTGCAGGAAAAGTGGGCAAAACAATCGCAGACAGTTCGCGACGGAAATGGAAATGAAAATGGAGACAATGACAAAAACTTTTGCCATGCTTAAATGAACTTTTTGCTGTGTGTGTGTGTGTGTGGTATATGTATGTGTGTGCGTGCGTGTGTGTGTGTGTGAGTCACATGTGTGCGACTGTCATAAACGTTAGATTTGTTTTGTATTGTTATGCCAATGGCAAAACAATTTAAATAGGGTATATTGTAGTCTGTATATTTAGGAGACATTGAACAATAAACAGCTTTAACTTTAACCAATTTCTCCTCCTTTTTGTTCTTGTTTTATTGAGTATTGAATATTTTTTAAGCTTAACATTTTTAAATTCCACAAACAACAATTAACATCAAATAACATATTTGTATAACTCCTTAGGGCTTTTAGCATTTAGTATTTTATTGAAATGCTTTGTTTACTTTCATTCACACTCGCATTGTTTGAACGGTTTCAAAAGCTAAATAAATAAAAGAATTAAATTTAAAAAAAAATAAAATAAAAAAAATGTGGGGCATCTCTCAGTCGAGCAGATTTAAAACAAGTGCTTAGTTCTAACTGTTTGTTGTCAATTTTGCGACCAGTTTAGTTCGCTGTTGGCGCTCAAAAGTAGGCAATAGAAAAACTCGAGGAAAAAGTAGACAAGGATAATTACATGCTGGGAGTATCTGTGTGTGTGTGTGTGTGTGTGTGTGTGTGTGTGTGTGTGTGTGTGTGTGTGTGTGTGCGCACGCGTGTGTATGTTTGCGTCTCATTTCTGCTGTTGTATTCAATATCAATTCATGTAAATTTAATTACGCATGCCTGCGTCTTGTTTGCATGTCTCAGCCCCCAAATTAGGTTGAGGATGAGGGTGTGCGTGTGCGTGTGTGTGTGTGTGAGTATGTGTATTACACTGTTGTAGCTGTTGTTTGCGCATATTTGATTATAGTAAGCAGCAGCAGCCAAAGCAGCATTAGCACAAGCAAACTAATTAAAGTGTTCATTGCCAAGCCAAACAACTTGCCACACGCGGCGACTTGCAACCTTTTGTGTGGCATCTTGGTAGCAGTGTGTTGGGCTGGCCTAAAGCTAGCATATTATGCAGTTATTAACCAAATTGTTTAATGCGCCTAAACTTTAAAAGACGTGCATTTAACTTTTAATGCATTGCAAATTGTTTTGCAATTAACGCGACGCAAAAGTTGCTGTTGTTGTTGTTGTTGTTGCGAGTATTTTAGTTGTTTGTAAAGTAATTTGCAAGTTTTCTTTTTGTTTGGCTGCGCTAAAATAGAAATAGCAGGAAGCAAGCGAAAAATAAAAGTTTCGCATGTTAAGCCAAAAATTAAAATACTCTTTCATATTTGGGGTATATACATATATATAGCAAAAGCTACCCTAACTATAACTTCAAATTTACTTCTATTTAATCCACTTCTAATGTTTGATACACTTTGTAACAAAATTTGCATATACCCTGTGGAAAGTGTATAATAAAGCGCCGAAAAGTTGCTGCCAAAGTTATTTCGACAAAAGTGTTGCAAGCAGTAGCTAAACAAACTGCTAGCTGCAACTGTAAAACTCCGGGGCACGCCCCCACGTTGGGCGTAAGTTTTTTGATTTGGCTTTGTTTATTGTCAGCTCAAAGTTGAAATCCAAAACGAAATTTGTTACACGGCAGCGCCAAAAACTTTCGAGAGCAAGAAAATTCAAATTGCAATTCGAATTTGTTGCATGCAACAACCCAACTTGGTCTCGGCTTTAAGGTTAAGACATTAAGCAGGACAACTGCAACAGTCAAATTCAACTACTTTCCGTTCTCTCCTTTCACTCCTTGCGGCAAGGACTGTGTCCTTAGGGTTTTTCTTCTTCTATTTTTTTTTTTTTTTTGGCAGTCTGTGTAACTTTACGCATAAATAAAAGTTGGCTGCTGTTTTGGTTTTTTGGTTGGCGACGGCATCCTTCAGCGCGCAGGCGACGAAAGCCAAAACTCGTTATCGTTTAATTCCAGCGAAGGAACGCGGCGAGGTCCTTTGCCAAAGCAAGTCAAACTATTGGCAGTTGACAGCAGCCCCCCTCCCCCTCCCCCTCCCCCTCTCTCTTTTTCTCCTTCGTCTAGCCTTTTTTTTTTATATATATATATATATAGGGTATATTGCAGTTGCGCTTATATAATAAATATCAGCTTAATTCTTAGCAAACTTTTAAATGTTCAATAATGCTGTTTTTAAAAATCTTTTGCAGACTTAATTCTTGCAATCGACAGCGTATCGGCTAGTCGTATACGCTCGCTTGCGCTTTTGTTGCAACATTCATGCACAATATTTGCATAATACAGCCTGATTGATGTTTGACTGTTTGCGGAGAGAGCTGGCCAAGAGAAGGCTGGCTATTGGTAATGAAAAGCGGGCCAAGAGATTGGCAAAGATTGCCAGCCCACATGCACAGTCGCTGAAGCAGATGACAGCAATTCACAACTTGTAAATATAACGCCGGGCTGGATTCTACAATTTGCACAGCAGCAGCAACAACAACAACAACAACAACAACAACAGCAGCAAATGTTGATAACTGGCACAAGGCAACATTAGTTGCAACAACAACAACAACAACTTGGTGGAATCGATGGCCTGCTTGTGGCACAGCCTCGACTCCATTTGCTGCCGCTGAGTGCAAATAGTTTTTGGTTTTTGCCTACCTAAGCCCCCCCCCTCCTCCCCCACCCCCTTGGCATTTACAAGCGGCTGGCGCTTAGCCAATTCCAGCAGGCAACGGCAGCTGGCTGCCTTTTTGTTAACCAACCTTAACAAAGACTTGCCGCATTCCTTTCGTATTCGCCCCTATTTACTCAAATGTCCAAATAAACTTGCTTGCAAAACCACCACAAAAAAAAAATAAAATAAAATAAAGTGTGTAGAAAAGTCGCACCAAACACATAAATTATGTAACGATTTATGAAATATTTGCCAGCTCTTGTGAATAGTCGCAACGGTGGCCACATAAAAAGTTTCTAAGTAGCACTTAATTTGTGAAAGGCGAGGAAAAGGGATAAACAAGTTTGGTCAAATTTTTTGGATGGGTACAAAAGATAGAATTAGGTTTCTCTCTCTACAGGGTATCTAATTGCTATCAAATAAATTAAGAATTAAAAGAAACTTTCTGCATTATCAACCACATCTTCAGGTGTTAGATTTACGAAGCATAAAAAAATTACAGGGTATCTTATAGTTGACTATTTAAAAATGTGCTTGTAAAAACAGTTTATGCAAACAGAACAGATAGATAGTTTAACAATGCAATTATATTTTTATACAGGGTATCTATAAGCCGCCAAATATATAAATATTATTAGGGGCATAGCTGACAGTCAACTTAATAAGGCTTTCGACTAACTTTGAAAATGTTTGTACAACTTTAAAATGTACTACAGGGTATCAAAAGTCTACTATATTGAACCAAAAATAATAAAAAAAATTAATATCGGATAGCGAATGGCGCAATGAGAATTTGTGCAAGCACATTGGAAAATGTAAGTGCAGCATTATTTAGCATTAATATAGGGTATATATGGGTATAGGGTATATATACTCTAATCTTATTTGCATTTGCTAGAGTTCGATGCTTGGATACAATGTCGACAATGCCACTTGCAGCAGCCCCATTTGCTGCAATGAGTGCTTCGATCCGCAATTATTCTCCTACATGCCCCAGAACCGCCAGAAGCAAACTTTGGGCAAGCTTTTTGCTAAGCCCAAACGCACCTGCAAAGCGAGGCCAAAGGTTGGCTACAAGCCCAAGTGAAAATGCATCGCAGACCCTTAAAGACGTGCCACAACAAAATTACACGATCCTGCCCCAAGCGCATCTAAACGCAACATTTTGGGGCAAAGGTTAATTAAAACAAAACTTGGACAAAAAAAATTATTTTTTTTAAATTAAAACACATTTTGTGGCATATGCGAACAAGTGTGGAAAAATAGTAAATAAATAATAATAATAATAATAATAAATAATTGGGTACATACCAAATTTTGTGAGCTCGGGTTTTTACCAGTTAAATAAAAATACTGAAAAAAAAGAATGTACATAAATATATAAAGTGTAAAAAAATATTCAGATTTATATGCACTAAATTGAATGTAATAAGTGGTATATATTTGATAGTAAAATATATAAAATAAAATATAATATAAAAAGTGATATATTTTATAATAAATAAATATCTAAAATATGCTTGTGCGTAGCCATTGAAATATAATATAATTTTTTATATTATATTAAGACAGCTATAAATCAAAATGGGATTCGTCAAAAAAATTAAACTCTTTATTACATATTATTTATACATATATTTATTTATTTGTATAAAAATTTGTTAAAAATCGTTCTGTGTAATAATTTAAGCAAATTTAACTACACAATTTATTTAAGGATTGAACCTTTTCAAAATACCGTTTATTCACTCAACAAATATGTTGTTTCAGGCTTAAAGTACATACATTCATTCTGTTTTCAAATCTGTTCAATGCTCAATATTTATTTATTTTCACAAGATATTCTGATAATGTGGTAAGATATTAACTAAAAATTATTTAAAATTGATTATCTTTTATTGATTTAATGTGGTTTTAAAAGCAACTATAAATATCTTTTTTTCTTATTTCCTAACTGTTACTAAAAAGCATAAATTAAATTTATCCCTTTAGGATTTTTGTTAAAGCCACAAGGCCCCGAATTAACCTATTTCTGTTCTTCGACCTAGTTTTTGCAGTGCAAATTTTCATTTAATTTTTCATCCAGTTTTAATATCTTGTGTTGCCCGAAAAATCCAATCAGCATTTTCCATTTTGGCCCCTCTAATGTCTAATGAGTTGAACTTTTGGCAGCAGAAATGAGCAATTGCCCCTAAACAGAAGAAGACGAAGGCGAAGGAGAAGAAGAAGCACCTTTGCCCTCATATTAACTGATGCTCCAACGAGATGGTTAGCTGTTAGCTGCTGCTCCCTCCCTTCCCCTTCCCTTCCCCCCCCTTTTATGAAGTGCCCGTTTGGAGCTCGTCAGTTCCCTGGACTTATTAAATGCGCTCGAGCGAAACATCAAAGTTGGCTCGATTTGTAGCTCGTTCCTCATCCGCTTCCGCATCGGCTGGAATTGTACAGATATCTGACTTGTCGGGGCCCCTTCTGATGTTTATTAAATAGTTGCACGTCTGCCTATCGCACGGGGGGGAGGGAGAGGGAGAGGGACGGGGGTTAAAGGGGTTGCTAGATGGGCTTAGTGCATTGCTGCAATTCGTGCCATATTTCAATTTTACCATTGCGATTCCAACAGCTGCAACTGTTTGGCCTTTGCCCCTTTGGCCGTTTGGGTGCGTTCCCTTTTTACTCCTCAATACACTGTGCAAAAATAGGGTATATTTCAATTATGTGTAAAGTCATAAATTACTATATTTCTGATTAGCATTAAGAAAGTTTAAAAAAATAACTATGCAGACACATCTTATTTAACTTTAACGCACTACAGAGCATCTGGCAGTCGTTCAGTTTCTGTTGGCGCCCTTTTTGACTTGTTTTCACTCGTCATCTCTTTGTGCGTCTGACAGAATGTCAGAACTGGCGTTGCATTTCCATGGCAGCCTTTGACGGCGGCGATACCGAAATGAAAACCAAACAAATGTCACGCTTTTAACCTCTGTCTGATCTCCTCCCCTCTCCCCCCCTTTTATTGCACTCCCCTTTTGGGGGGCTGTCTGTTGATTTAAAGCACAAATTGCAAATTGCGAAATTTTTGCGTTACTTTTGCGCAAGTCTTTCAAAAAATTGCTTTTACGTCGCTACGTAACGTAAAACGTAACAGCGCGTTACGACAATTTACATTTATTGCCAAACATTTCAACCGCATAATGTCTGGCCAAAAGGGGCGGGGGCGGGGGCGGGGAAGGCGTGGCTGGCTGTAATAGCAGCCAGCCAGCTTCTATTATATTGTTAAGCTGACATTGGCCTCAGTTGTTATTGTTGTTTGTTGTTGCTGTTGTTGCTGTTGTTGTTGTTGTTATTGTTGCCATATACAAACACTTGGCATGAATTATGGATGGGAGCTGGGCGCAAAAGGATACGAGACGAAAGGCGCTCGGAATATGGCAAACAAAGGCAGATAAGCCTGTCAACGGGTTGAAAGTTGCCAATTTGTTGGTTCATTGTTGGTTTCAGCATATTGCAGACCGATTTAAACCGAATTTGGTTGCCCTAAATAATTAATTTAATATTGTATAAATCGGGAATTCGGGAATCTAATAAATTCATTTTTTATAATTAGCATAAAAATATAAAAATAGTTTCTTTTGCAGCTATTTTTGGTTAGTTTTTTATAGAGCATTTTCTGGTCTTTACCAAATTTCACTTGGAACAGCTGCTTTCACACTTTTATGCTTTATGTTTGTTTTGTGCATAATTTGTGATGTTCCTCGTCCTTTGTCCTTGTGACGATGCCCGCTGTGCAAAGACATTAAACCCAACTCACTTTCGCATAATGAAATTTCAACGAGGCGACGAGACGAAATTTATGAGATTTACAAATCATTTTTCAAGCGAAAATTGTTGCAATGCGGAGACAAAAGCTGTTAATTATTTTGTAGCCTATTAACGAAAGAGAAAGAGAGAGAGAGAGGGAGAGAGCTTGTTATCAAGGATATGGCCAGGCTAATGGGCTGTGTTGCCTCCACTTTACTTTATCCTAGCTGCATGTCCTTCGCTTCCTTTGTGGACAACTGCACTCGACACTTTGGCGCAACAATTTTCGAACTGTTGCAGATTTTGGTGTTTAGCTTTAGTTCAGTTTCTAGGCACATTCCACCCGCCCCACACCGCCGCCCTTTAGGCTGGCATGCCTGGCGCCATTTAGAAGGCACATTAATCAATTTAGCCGTCAGTGGCAGCAGCAGGATCTGTGGCAGCAGCAGGACCTGCAGGCAGGCGCTGCAACAGCAGCCAACCGAAACCGAAAGCTGCCTCCGTGTGCGAGACTTCAGCGCAGTCGTTCATGTAAATTATAACGCCGTCGTGTCCGTTTTGGTATCCGGACTAAACTTGCAGCTCTCTCTCTTCATCTCTCTCTCTCTCTCTCTCTCCCTCTTTATATACCCTTGAATCATTTTGAAATGGCTAAGAAGAAGTTTTGTGGGAATACATAAAATAAGCAGAAGGACACACAAAGTCTATAAACTCACGTCTGTCTGTTCATTTGTTTCCTATTCCATAAATATATTTATGTCAAGTTTACCATTTAATAATATTAATCAATATCCTGTCAAATTTCATTAGGACATGAAATTTTAAAAATTTCTCAGATATTATAAAAGCATAGAGATACTATAAAATAAATTCAAATAATTCAAAGTTTTATACTGAGATTTTTTTGAAATGTCTTTTGCTTAAGAATTAATTTAAGTAAAGAAAAAAAACTTTCTTTGTGCATTTGTGAAGTGGACAACAGCTTCATTTAGGGTATCTGCCAGTCTGTCATTCTCTACTAAATCACTTCAGCTTGTTCTTTGGCTCTCTCTCTCTCTCTTTCTCTCTCAGTCTCTTTTTGGCTAGTTGCTTTTGTGTTTTTGGTCTGGCGCCAGTTAAAAACTTAATTAAAACCATAACAAAGCAAAGCCAACAAAACATTTTTGCTGCCAGAAACTTGGCGTGCAACCGACAATTTCTTGGCGCCCAACGTGCAAATTTAGCACTTTAAAAACTTAAGCGCATATGCTTAAACATATTCATTCACACACACACACACACACACTCACTCACACACACACATGTTTGGCATTTAGATGCAATTTAAGTCAAAACACATACAAAAATGGACAACACAATGGATATGGAAGAGAAAAACTTGTAAATTCAGCTCAGTTGGTAGGGGGGGGGGGGGAAGGGTGGGGGGGGGGGGGAGGGGATTGTAGGTCGTGTCATTGCATCTTTTGTGCATTTGAAATTTAATTAACACGCACACGAACACACTCATACACACTCACACACACTGTTACACAGCAGGAGCAACAGTGAATGACAGGATTAAAAAAAAAAAAAAAGAAGAAAAAGTGAAGCAAAAAGGAAAATAACGACAGCGAGAAAAACTAATAAAAACTCATTTCAAACAGTTTTTGATGAGGCAAACGACGACGCAAGAAGTGGACACAGCACCAACAAGAAATCGCATAAAAAAAAAATAAAGAAAGGGGGAGGGAGGGATATATGTGGCAAGAGACAGTAATACAGCTTCCGCTGTTAGCTGGCTGGCTGGCTGCTAATTCAGCGCCTGTTGCTATTGTCCTGGCTGGCTAAAGGATGCTGCTGCCTTTGCGGAGTTGCAGCAGCAGGATGCTGGCTGCCAGGCTTTTGTCTCCGCTGTAACAGTATACCCCACCCCCCACCCCACCCCACCAAAATCCCGTCTTCATTCCTAGCTGCTGGCAAGCTACAACTTTTGCTCTAATGAATGTCAACTTGGGCTGCAAGTGTTAGCAGTGTCCTTCCCCCCCTTCACCCACCTCCTCCCCCGATCCTCTTTGGAAACCTTGTTGAAACTTTGTGCTGGCTGCATTTTTAAACAGCTGCAGGCATTGTACTTGCCATTGTTGTTGTTGTTGTTGTTGTTATTGTTGTTGCTGCTGGAACTTGAAATTAATCAGGCAAAAGTTTTTGGTCAAGTTTTATGGCCAATTATGACAGCGATTTGGTTAGTCGCATTTAATAGAGTGCGGCGCGGTCGGGCCGAACCGGACCCAGCTTATTAATTAAAAGCGAATATGGAGCTTTTATGACCAAGACAAAGCAAATGGGACATTAAACCATGAAAAAAATATGACTAAAATATGAAATAATAAAAAGACGACGGCTTGAAACAGTTTAAATGAGTTTAAATGACAAAATCAATACATATTACAGGGTATCTAAGCCCAATTTTAGAGTTTTTATCTACAAGATATAGATTTTTTTTTGTTTTTAATATTACTAATATATGAATATACCCAATATTAATATAAATACAGGGCATGCAAATCTGCTTGCTGACACTGACAAACTGCAAATTTAATAAAGCGTCGAGCAAAAGAAAATTGAGCTTGCTAAATTGTGGAAAATTAATAGGCAAAATTAATGCTAATAAATAAACGACATAAATGCCGCAAAATGCGTTAAAAAATAACCCAATTAAAGCTTTAATATACCTCAGCGAAGGAAGTATATGTGCATGGATATTATTTAAAACAAAAATGCTAAGAACATAGAGAATGTTTTGGATTTTTTTTATTTGTGTAGTATATATACATATTAACAAAAAATAACAATATTA